>JAVFBW010158598.1:0-21305 GCA_034783835.1 Mopalia ciliata
TGGCGTCCCAGCCTGTGAATAGCAATGTTCAGGTATCTTTTTAACTTCATTTTTTGGCTAGCAGTGATATATTTCTCAAAAGTAAGCACACTGGCACAGGGATGCTGATTATTTAAAATCAACGTCTCACCCAGATAACCATGGAAGATCATACAACCCTAATCATTGGTTTCCATTAAAAAATTTAATATAGTTCAAAAGAAGTGTAACTCTGAAGAATGAAGATACCAAGAGATGTTGGTATCTCCTGAGGAAAATGAGTCTTTTGTTACTCAGAGCTACCCTATACTCTTGTACCATACAATCTTAGTTTCTAGGGAAACCTCGTTTATGGAGAGAGAAATTTTTAAAATAATGTATAGGCCTTATGTAGGATTTAAAGAGAAAATTGTGATTTTGTATTTTGTGTCCAGGAGAAGAATACGCTATATGGGGGAGTTTGGGTGTTGATTAAGCTAGATTTTTTTTAGCCCATTCTGCCCATACCATATAACCTTAGCTTGTAGAGAAATCCCATGTATTTAGGGAGACATTTTTAAAATAATGTATAGGCCTTACCTAGGACTTGGAGAGAAATTTGTGGTCTTGTATTTTGAGTTCAGTATAAGATTATATACGGGAGTTTGGGTGTTGATTTTTGTGTCCAGGAGAAGTATACCATTATATAGGAGAGTTTGGGTGTTGATTAAGCTGGTTATAGCCCAGTCTATAGTTTATCATGAAACAGGGTTATCACTACAGAGAACTATGATTTGTTTTTTTAGGAGAAGACGGTCTACCAGGATCACCTGGTTTAGATGGAGCACCGGGATTCCCAGGAGGAAAGGGAGACAGAGGTCAGTAATTAAAAAATTTAATTATTTATTTGATTTTTGTTAAAAATTAGGATACATGTGTTTTTTAATTATTTATTTGATTTTTGTTAAAAATTAGGATACAAAGATAATGGGGATCGCCAGTGGGAAAAAAGGGAGATAAATATGTAAGCCATGTAACAGGATGTGGAATCCATCTCATTGACTAACAATAGCATGGTATGAATATTGAATATAATGCTATTGGTAATCAATGACATAGATGTCTCTACCTGTTCTACAGGTGACAGAGTTATCTACCCTGTTAGCCACTGTGAAGCCTCATTGTGGGAGCACTGAAGATAAAAAATTTTGTTATCTGATTGATCCTAACACTTTCAAACTGAATGTCAGGCACAATTTCTGATTCCTTTAAGTAGATTCCAAAGTAACTTATAACTTCTAGCAGTTGGGACAGAGAAATAGGCTTTACCACAGGGGTCTAACATGCTATTTCTTTGGACTGTCCGAAAATTAGAGTGTCCCAACTTATAGAAGTTATAGGTAGTCATTTTGATTTTATGAACATTGCCGTAATCATCAATCAAATCTATGCATAATAAGAGGATGAAGGTGTGGTATTGCCCTCGTGTTTGGTCCTTTCGTGGGCAAGGAGCTTCAGTTTTCAACTTTTCGGGGTTTTGAGTTTAGACGTTACGACAACAGAGTGACGTCCATTTGCGAAATGTTGCCACTTTTTGGCACGGGATGGCAGGCTGCCTATGCTATAACATTGCAGCTTGTTGGTTTTCAGGAAATTGTAAGTTTAAAATTGTAACTTTTGCGAAAAAAGGATATTTTAAGCGCTGGAAAAGGAAATTCATTTGGTTTCATTAATGTTTACCCGTTAATTTGCAATATTCCATATACTGTCCAGGTTAAAAATCATGGATTAGTCCTCCCTTGCCGTAAACCGATAATGTTATTTCGCAAAGGGACATCTGTTGTCGTAACATCACAACCGGAAAACCCCATATTGTAACCACCTTAAAACTGAATCACAGGACTGATTGGTTCTCAAATCTGTAATAAGATACATTTGGACAGGTTACTGGTATTTTGTACTATTTTCTGTTCATTTAATAGTAATTATACAAAACCATAACCTGTTATTTTATTTCTGTTTTAGAATGGGAGATTATTTTCCTGTATATGTTTATGAACTTTTTTTCTGATTGTTGTGTTTTTGGGTTTCTTAATCTTCCTCTGTTTTGTTTAGGCTTGCCTGGTTTGCCTGGCCCCGATGGCCCACCTGGAAGATCCACAGTGGGCAGCAAAGGTGAACCTGGATTTAGTGGACGCCCCGGAAATGATGGAATACCAGGTGTTGCAGGAGAACCAGGTAAACAAAAAGCACTCCGGTGACTGGGCCCGCAGCCATGGTTAAGCTTGTGGGCCTACTACTGATCCTACTCAGATATAGCACTCATTGGTGTCTGTCTGTGTTCCTCAGTATACGAGTGAGTCACAACATGGGGCTCTTTCAGTCAGAGAGAAGATTTTTAATGAGGTTTCCTCATGGTTTTCTACTTTTTTATTCCACCATCGACAATTTATGGTTATATACATGAAATATACTAGATGTTAAAACTCAATCCAATGAACCATAGGGATTTGAACATCCTGGTTAATGAGGGTAATAATAAAACAATAATGACTCAACCATTACGTAGGGATTTGAACATCCTGGTTAATGAGGGTAATAATAAAACAATAATGACTCAACCATTACATAGGGATTTGAAGATCCTGGTTAATGAGGGTAATAATAAAACAATAATGATTCAACCAGTGCATAGGGATTTGAACATCCTGGTTAATGAGGGTAATAATAAAACAATAATGACTCAACCAGTGCATAGGGATTTGAACATCCTGGTTAATGAGGGTAATAATAAAACAATAATGACTCAACCATTACATAGGGATTTAAATATCCTGGTTAATGAGGGTAATAATAAAACAATAATGACTCAACCATTGCCTAAGGAATTAAACATCCTGGTTAATGAGGGTAATAATAAAACAATAATGATGACAACCATTGGATATTTCATGCGACAAGGAATATCGTCTTTTTCTATATTTTTGATGCTGTTTATAGATAGCTCCATAACATCCAGACAGTGATGGACAATATTTTTTAATTCAATGACCATTTTCCTAGAAAAACTAATTGGATTGCTTGGAAGCCGAGTCCCATTATACATGAATTATCTGCCAAGGGTTGTAATGCAGAGTAGCTCGAAATAGTAACCCTTGGCTTGAGAAGATGATCTTTCTGATAGCAATTTGTTTGTCATTCACCACTTGCATTATGTATTGCTTCGCCTTGTTCATGCAGTTGTTGGTTTTGTTTCAAGGTCGTCCTGGTTTAGACGGATTACCTGGCATGAAGGGTGACCCTGGTCAATCACTGTTTAACGGACCAAAGGGAGATAAAGGAGAGAGTGGTTTGCCCGGATCACCTGGCCCACGTGGTAACAATGGATTACCGGGATTATCAGGAACTCCCGGAATCCCAGGTGCTAAAGGTGAATCAGGGCTGCCCGGATCACCTGGATTTGAAGGACGTCCCGGGCCTCAAGGACCATCAGGTCTTCCAGGTGAGAAACTTGATTAAGTGTATTAATAATAATAATAACTTTATTTAACGAAGAAAATATTACAGTCAAATTAAAATTGGCTCTTCCCTGTAGCCCTCAATTAATAATGCTCATAAATTTTATTAAATATCATACATAAACATATTATTTTAACATTTAAAACATAAATAAATACATAAATAGTAAAATCACCAAAGTAATGAAGATAACCTAAATAAATAATCAAAGTGTTTAATGGGATATGTAGATGATTTAATAAACTTATTAACAATAATCTTTCAAATATCATTTAGAAGTTATCACAAAGGTTATATATTATGTTGATTAAGTAAGTAATTTGGAAATACATTTGTAACTATGGAAAGAGCATAAATGAACCAATTTTATCCATATGGTATAAGTGATTGGTCAAATGTCCCTAGAAATAAAGATTTAAATAACTGAAAACGACGTTAAACACCAATCAAACAAACAAACAATCAATTTGAGCAAACATAACCCAATGATTTAATGATTAATAGAGGTTACACTTTAACTAACTGAAACTTTACAATTTCAGTTGATTTAAAAGTTTTATTGAGCTTAAAACATTTCTTACTGTCACAGAAGAATGGTGTGTGTGTATATATATATATATATATATTGTTTTGATAAATAATTTTCTAAAGAAAATGTTCTCTGTTAAAATTTTGTAATATTTATTTCTATCCTGTTATCATTCAGTACCAAGCTGTAAATTTAAATAAATAAAGTTTGAAATTTAAATTTAAGAGATGTTTAGGTTTGAAAAAAGTGCTGTCTTTAATGTATTGCTGCTGTATTGATAGGTCGCGAAGGTTTCCCTGGTGGACCCGGAGTTAAAGGAGATCGTGGAGACAACGGAGTTCCAGGTATTCCTGGTTTGCGAGGATTGAAGGGAGAGTCTGGGTTACCTGGCCTGCCAGGCATTGATGGACAACCAGGTAACATTGTTAACAAAGCTTTTTATAGCATACATATTTCATTACCTGTTAGCTGCACTAAACTGTTCTGATATACTAAGCTATTTTGGGGTTATACAAGTGTTGTAACTGTTGTTATTATGTTACCTTTTTTCATTACCTGTTAGCTCCACTAAACTGTTCTGATATACTAAGCTATCTTGGGGTTATACTATTGTTGTTATTATGTTACCTTTTGTTATTACCTGTTAGCTCCACTAAACTGTTCTGATATACTAAGCTATTTTGGGGTTATACTACTGTTGTTATTATGTTACCTTTGTAAAAGAAGGCATAAGGAAATCTGGCTAATTTTGCCTAGGGTAAATCTTGTTAGCTCCATATGGATGCCTGCTATTAAGTTAACTGATAGGAGAAAACAGGGTTTGAATGCCGGTTTCTTGACATATCTGGGTGCTGCCAAATTGACCACATTATAAGGTGACAATCAATACGTTAAGCTAGAAATAGGAGGAACTCATCAAGAAGAGATAATTAAGAGAGATAAATAAATGATTATCTTTTCTTAGAGTATTCTTTGGTAAAAATTCTTCAAAAGCTGTTTAATTTGACTTATATAGAGAGCATTACTTTATGGTTGAACATTAGTTATAGTCCAAGGGGGGTAATTAATTATCTGTAGTATCACACTAATTAAGCACATTCCACTGGACGTTTCTTTGAAGCAAGGTGAAGTTGTTGTTTACTGAACAGGTGATCAATTTAACGTTTGTACTTTATGTACTTAACTAAACTTAACGAATGTACTAATTGAACAAAGTTGTAGAAATGGCTTACTGTGCTCAACGGAAACGTCCAGTTGAATGCGCTTATTTATAACATAGAGGTAATCAGCTGCCGATGTATTTAGCCAAACTGTGTGAAGTGTTACTGGAGGTTTTAGAATTGTCTGGACTCTTTGATACAATTTCAATTGTTATAATAATTGAATTAGAGTGTTATCTTTCAATTTTTAAAACATGTATAACAAACTAATGCAATTGCCATACATCTCATTTATCTATTTCAAGGGTAAAACAAAATCTTACAATTACCATTTCATTGTGATGATTTTTTATTCTTCCAGGTGATCGTGGATTCCCAGGTGCTCAAGGAGGGAAGGGCGAACCACCTGTCATTGATTACAAACAATTACCTAAGGGTAACAAGGGCGACCGCGGCTTCCCAGGTGACAGGGGATATGGAGGCCCCAAGGGAAATCCAGGACAGCCAGGATTGCCAGGTGAGTTAGGAAAACAATATTGTGATTGAAGACAAGATAAAGTCAGTATCGTGTACCGTCACAGGTGGACAGAAACGCTAAAATCTTTAAATTATTTCATATTGGTTTATCACATTTGTCTGAATTTTTGGGATTGATTATAATAGCCTAACAGATTGACTGTGTTATTCATAACATGGCCTTGGTTAATTTTTGTTTAAATCTAAAATCTTTGCAATGGCAGATAGATTTATTCAGTAAACTATTGTACATTAATGACTACTTTTGTTTTATTTGATAGGTTTCGTTAATCTGTCTTGGTAAATTTTGTTTTGATAAACATTATAAATTGTTTTAAAACAGGTTTGAAAGGACTTCCTGGAATAGCTGGCAATGATGGTTTACCAGGCCAGCCAGGTGATATTGGACCCCCAGGGGATTTGGGTCTTCCAGGTGCCCCGGGTAATGATGGACTCCCAGGTAAGCACTTGTTTGATCCATATTCTGGTATAAGCCCACCCATCACTATTCACATCGTCCAGTGGACAACATTCTGATGCTTTACAACTTATACTTTTGTCTTGTGATGAACAGTTTTCAAAGGAGTTTTGTCGTGTCTGTCTGTCGACCATCAGGTATATGAGTGAGTCAGGCGCTGTGAATCTGACAATCGCAGAGTGGAATTTACAAGATTTTTTTATTAAAAGAATTAAAATAATTTGGTATTTTCTGATGCATGTGTGTTGAGAGGAAACAAGATATTAATTTTGAGGGAATTGTCATCCAGGAATATATAGAAGTTTTACCTTTCAAAGAAGAAAATAAAAAGAAATATTTATTTCTATCATCATGGTATTGTTGTATCATTCTAGGTCCACGAGGTCCCCCAGGTCCATCCGGTTTCCCTGGTAATCCAGGATCTGTTCCCCCAACTGGATTCTTATTGGTCCAACATAGTCAGACACAGGATATCCCAACATGCCCTATTGGTCACACAAAATTATGGGATGGATACAGTTTGCTCTATATTGAAGGAAATGAAAAATCTCATCACCAAGATTTAGGTAATATAAATGCTTTTTTTTCCCCCAACTTTTTCATTAATTTACAAAGATGAATTAACTTACAGCTTTCACAAACCCCTTTCTTTTTTTTACAAAAAAACACTAGCTTTCATGACTTGTAATTGTTCATTTTCATGAAATTTTGAATTGTTTAAACTATAAACTATTTTCTTATTTTTTCTTTCCAACTTTATTTTAAAAAGGATAAATTAACTTGTAAAAGTATCAGTATTGTAAGTTAGTGTATAACACATTGCAATATTAAGATAGCATTTCTGAAGTTTTAAATTTTAAAAATTGTCTATGTTTTTTAATTGACAGGTTGGGCGGGATCTTGTATGCCAAGATTCAGCACTATGCCGTTCCTCTTCTGTAGTTTCCACAATGTTTGTAATTATGCTAGCCGTAACGACAAATCTTATTGGTTATCTACGAACTCTCCCATTCCCATGATGCCCGTTGGTGGTGAAGAGATTCGCCCATACATCAGTCGTTGCACTGTGTGTGACGCTCCATCCAATGCAATCGCTGTCCACAGTCAAACGATACAGGTACCTGAATGTCCACGAGGATGGTCAGAGCTGTGGATGGGATACAGTTTCGCTATGGTATGTAAACAATGGAATCTATTCCATTCATATGGTTACCTTGGTAGTTAGAGGGGGCTTCCTGTTTGCCCTGGTGCTATCAGAGCTAAAGGTTGATCTGTCTCGTCACCAATTTCTAAATTCACAACATTTAACTCACAAAGTCCTTCATACTGAATGTTGGCATACCACCTCAAAATATGTTTATTTCTTGGTTTTGGGTTCTATCAACAAATGAGGTACTCCATATATTAAACTCATAAACTTCTAAGACCTTTGCATTGCATGTTAAGGTACAACTTCTCAATTATAAGTTCTGTTTTTTAGGAGTACTGCCTCACAATTGTTTTAAATTTATCTATCCTGACCAATATCTTAGTTTTCATTTATAAATGTTGAATTACCTCCACCATTTTATTGGCCTGCCTTACTGTGATATATTATTGCTCGCTTCTTGAAACACTTACATTTATACAATTAAAATAATTTTCATGATATTTTCTCTCTTAACAGCACACTGGAGCAGGCAGCAGCGGAGGAGGACAATCTCTGTCCAGCCCAGGTAGTTGTCTGGAAGATTTCCGTGCCACTCCCTTCATTGAATGTAATGGAGCTCGCGGTACCTGTCACTATTTCGCTAATAAATACAGTTTCTGGCTAACGACAGTGTCTGAAAGTCAGCAGTTTGGTGACATTAGACCAGAGACTCTTAAGGCAGGCAATCTAAGGAATCGTGTCAGTCGTTGTAAAGTCTGTAGCAGAAATGTACGCTAAAAATAATGGACGCCGCTCTGCTGAAGAGGAGTCCATTCATTTTACTGTCTTTTTTTTTGTGTAAAACAAAAATTTTGTTGAACTCCTTGGACTGTATATTTAAATTAGCCAATGAAGTGAAGTGAACTGTTAACTGTATACATACTACTCAAATTATAATTATTAATTAATGAAGGATAGTTATTGTAATTGAATGGCATTGCCAAATCGTGCCTTCAAACTGAATACTGGTGCTAAATGTTTGTAGATTTTTTATCTAGTTAGTGATTGGTTTAATTATTAGGTACTCATAGTTCAATACAGCTCATTGGTTAGAACATTTGTATCCATAGAAACGGCTTTGTATTACAAGCTAGTATTATGGGATGTTTTCATGTAACAGACATGGTCTACATTCAGCTCCATATTTGGTGTTTTAGTTAGCCAATGGAATTGCTTCATTTTTTTTTTCTGGATGTGCAAAAATGGTTTGGAGAGTCCTAAATGACAGCATGTCTGTGATTTGCGTGATAAAATAACACTGCCAAGTTACCTTCACATAAAAAATTGTCTCAAAATAATCACATTTTCTTTCATGTTACCTCCTTATTATGATCGTGTTATTTCTTTTTGTTTGTTTTTCTTGTCATCAAAACTGAATAGAAAGTTTGGTTAGTCAGACTGACTGCTCACCGAGTTTCCAATTACGCTTTTCTCAGATCGGACATTGGACGTGATAAACAAGACACTGTGTAACTCCGGTCGCTGACTCTAGCACACTCACTTCAGCTTCTTCATTGTGATGTAAAAAAAACAAAACATGCTCATCTTAGATTACTGTGTGTACAGAATTATCTTCCTTTAATATAACCGTAAATCAAGAAGCACTGTGAATGAGTTCATTTCACTTTGATGCAGATTTTGTAACTGTTATATAACCCCAAGCACTGATTACTATAATACGCTATAATGGAAACTGTATTAGTTCACAAATTGGTATCCAAAAAGTTATTTATTGCTCTTTTAACTGTGAAATTAAATAACTTTTAACAGATAGCTAATTATAACTAGTTAGTTCTATAATTAAAAAAAAAGTTGGTGTATGTTGCAAAGGTTAAAGTTTCTTTCTCAGGGGTTTTCCCTCTTGTTTAGAGATTTCCTTTGTGGCCTCCAGATGGCACTCAACTCAGAATGATCATGTGACAGTGATCTTGTTCCAATGTGCCAAAATTTCATAAGTTTATATTTGGTGCCAAGCTCCCCACAGTGAAACTATAGTCTTTTAGAGACGTCATTCTTTTACAAGTTCTGTTTTTTGTCTATGTACGTTGTCAGTGCATGGAGTTCAAATAAAGATCACTCTGGTGGTATATTTTATTTGTATTGTTTCTGCTGCTATGTTTATTTGCGTTGTTTATTTGTTTTAAAAAAACACGGTGATAGATTTAAAAGATCTGTAACAAAACATGGTCTTCATTGGCTGTCATTTATATCCTAACCCATTCGGAGGCAGCGTTTGGAGTTCAGGTGAAACAAAGTTAATCTCTTCAGGTTTTATATTGTTGATTGTTGGAAGTGGTTTCATGGATGATTTTCATATCCATTGTGACAGCAGGTCGTGATATCAGGCACGGGGATTTTTAAAAATAAAAAGCGTTCCTTTACCGTGATGGTTGCCAGACATAAAAAAAAGTTAGCCAAACATTTATTTAGGAGTGAAAGGGGCATTGTTGATCTTTTGTTTTTCAATATAAATTTTTGAAGAATAGAAATTTCATGTACATGTAAATATGGTGCGAAAACTTTATATAGCCGGGGATTTAAACACAAATAAAACTTCCTGCCAACATCATTTTAAAGAATTCATGTTCATTTCAAATACAATGATTGAAACTGAATTCCAATACTGTCAGACATCTATGGTAAAATCATTTTTAATGTTAACGTTCATTCCAGTATAGGTTTATATCTTCTGCGTAGGTTTTTAAATACATCAATCTTCAATTTATTTTTTAAAAGTATTGGACAAGACCAAGCATTACATTTTTTAAAAACCGGTAACAGCAACTTGACCTCAGAACTGAAAAAATGTTTCCCAGGTTATAAATGGTCGGAACTGATTGTTTGTTTGTTTGTTTGATTGGTGTTTAACGTCGTACTCAAGGCTATTTCACTTATATGACGACGGACACAAAAATAGAACATCACAAACAAATCTGCTCCCTGTTACCCTTTAGCTCTGCGAACACCAGGGCAACAGAGAGCAACCTCTGTTCTCGCCTCTTACGATCAACCGAAGGAGTATTCTTCAGAGCCTTGGCCCACCCGCTCCCTCACAGGGTTGGTCGGAACTGAAAAACTTTCCCAATACTTTCCCTACTGTAGACATTAAGACACTGGTACACTGGATTCAGCTGGACCAGGAAATTTCAAGCGATACAAAATCTGCAACACCTATTGGGTTTGTTTGTTTGATTGATTAGTGTTTAACATCGTACTCAAGGGTATTTCACTTATATAACGACGGACACAAATACAGAATATCCTTAACAAATCTGCTTTCCGTTACCCTTTAGCTCTGCTAACACCAAGACAACTGAAAGCAGCCTCTTTTCTCGCCTCTTATGATCGACCGAGGGAGTATTCTGCAAGGGCCATGGCCCACCCACACCTATTGGGTATTTTCACAAAAAAAAATTATGTTTGCAACCATGAGAAAGTGTCTGAAATATGGTTAACTCAGCAATATAGGAGTTTTTTTCCACCATGATAAGAAGAGATTCGATCTACATGTTCTATAGTAAAATTATTGCAGTCCTATGACTTTGAATTGAGAGAAAACGGAACAATTCAGGAGAAAAAAACAGCCAATAAATCACTTTCCTTTCATAGCCTAATTAAGGGCAAGGATTTGTTTATTGGGGGTTAAAAGCCGTACTCAAGTGCATTTCACTTATATGGTGACTGATCATCCATTTCACACCATTCTTTGCTTAAATATGGTGGACACCCAAAACAATGTTTTTATTGGTGTTTAATGTTGTACTCCAGGGTATTTCACTTATATGACAAGACCGTCCAGGACAAGTAAGCACACTCCCTAACCACTAAGCCTTGATCACAGGCCCATGTATAGGGAGTTACTAGAGGATTACTTATGAAATGTTTAAAAACGTTATGTTGTTCTTACCAAAATGTCTAATGGATGGTAACAATAATGTTGGATATAGACTAGTAAGAACAATAACGTTTTTAATCTTTTCACAAGTTATCCTCTCAAGTTAACTCCTTATACACGCCCGTGGCCTTGGCCGAAAACGAAGGAAACCTTGTTAAAAACCACTCTCACTATAGACAGAGACACATCTTGTGACTCGCTTTAGCAGAACCACTTATCGGAACATGGCCCATACTGGAGCCAAACCTTGGCTTAGTTACCCACATATATCAAGTTTATTGAAAATGATCTTCAAACTCTGCTCTCATAAAATACCAATCTTTGACCCAGATTGCAATATGCAAATGTGTAGTACAACAAACGTAACTATAGCAAGATACTGTATATACCTGATTGAAGTACACATAAAGTTCGGATTAAAAATATTGAATTTGTATTGTTACTATCGTAATATGCTCTGGATAAAAAAAAGTATGGCAAATATTAATATTTGACTAAGATTTTTGTTTGTTCGTTTGATTGATTGATTGGGGTTTAATGTCATACTCAAGGGTATTTCACTTATATAATGACAGATTCTCCACTTCTTACTGTTCCTTGCCTAATTACGGTGGAAAGCGTGAAAAAAATCTCGTAAAAGCCACCCCTGTGATTGCCAGAGCCACATCATGTCAGTCACTTAAATACTGGAGGGTCGACGGACGGACTCAATCCTGGAAAGGTACAGAAAGGTAAGTGATGACAGCGGGCCCTATTTGACTAAGAATATCGTCCTATGCAAATTAGTTATGTACTGTAGAATATAAATATATAACAAGGTTTTAATGGATATACAACTTCTGGGTTTATTGTAGACTATTGTATCGGAGCAGATGTCGGAACTGTTTTCAAGCTAATGTTGCTGGTCAATAAACCCAGAAGCTGTATACTCATAAGAACCGTGTTATGTTGCCACCCTTACTTCTATATATAGAAGGGTGCCATTGAAGAACCCGATTGAAGTATATATGTATATGTAACTTTTGGTTTTAAACTATTGTACGGCTGTGCCAATGAGTCCTAGAAACCTGTGACTTCCCTGAGCCACATCGTGTGACTGACAAATGTGAACTTGTGAGTGGTTAGTTGGATTTGATTGTTTGTTTGATTGGGGTCCTCAAGGGTATTTCAATTATATGACAAGAAATTTTCCACTTCAAACGGCTTCTTACCTTATTACGGTGGAAAACCGGAAGGTTAACTCGTAACAAACACCCCCGCGATTGCAGTAGCCACAACAATGTTACTCACTCATATATCAGAGGGTCGACAAGACGAAACTCAATTCCGTGAACGGTAAATTGGAGTAGCAATGGCTGCGTGCCAGACATCATGAAGAGAAAACAGCCAAATTTTTAATCATGTGACAAAATCACTCAGCTACATAGAAGATTTCTGCTCCTATAGTCTCTCTCGAGAGGAATTTGGGTAAACCCATTCGGATACAAAAAGATTATTATGTACTAATAACATGTAATTATAACAAAATATGCAAGATGGCCCTGTGTGGATCTTTGCGGCTCAAATGTAAATTGTGTTGGGTGATTATGAAGAAAATATTCCTCTAAGTAGAGTCGCAGATCATGAGGGCTTGGGCATTTCTCTTATATGACGACAGATTGTCCACTTCGCACTGTTCCATGCCTTATTAGGGTGGAAAACAGAAAATAAACCTCGTACAAACCAGTCCCGTGATTGTCGGAGCCACATCATGGCACTCCCTCATATACCTGAGGGACTACAGACGGACTCGATCCTTTGAACGGTACATCGAAGTAAGTGTTAGTAAGCGCACTCACTAACTACTAAGCCATGGCTTGATTTTCTGGCTGATACTACGGGTGGCGCATATTGGTCCGCAAACGTCTGGCTATCTATAATAAGCATTTTCTATGTTGCTTCAAGAATTAAAAATGACGATAATTATGAACATATTATCCCGATTAAGTTGAAATTTGCAGGTATACAACTTTATACCAAGATAATTATATACACATATTTCGAAATTGAACAGAAATTTTTGAAGAAATTAGCCAGATAGGATTTTGTGTACAGAAAAAAAAAATCGATAATTCGTTATGGGAGTATTAAACAATGTTAAATATTCACGGAGGAAATTATGCATGACTAATGGTACACGTAGAAAATTGGAATCAAAGCAACAAATCAGTATTTATATAACATTTATTCTTCACTGAAGTCAGTAACACAGATACAGGCCTATATACAAGTAACTGAGGATATTGTATTACACTTCTGCCTACTAAATAGAAACTGAAATGGAAACTTTACAGAAATAATCTTAATACATGATATGCTTCTTAATGCAGGAAAGAAAACACATTTTATTAGAGATGCAATCGTTTTAATAAAATAAAAACACTGAAGGCTTAAGTGAGAGTGAATTAACAATGCGGATTGTCATGTTGTCAAGTCATAAATAATAAAATTAACTTTAAAATTGTTTTTTTGTTTGATGGGTGTTTAACGTCATACTCAAGGGTATTTCACTTATATGACAATGGATTGTCCACTTCACAGTTCCTTGCCTAATTAAGGTGGAAAACCTCATAGAAAACCAACACTGCGATTGCCAAAGCCACATCTTGTCACTTGACTCCCTCATATACCTGAGGGTTGACAGACGGTCTAACTCCTGGTGAACCGTACACTGAAGTAGGCTCAGAAAGCACACTCACTAACCACTAAGCCACAGGCCCAGTAACTCTTAAAAGAATCAGATTTGTATCAACACACATGATTACTTGGATTTGCTTTGTTTTGTTTGATTGGGGTTTAACATCGTACTTAAGGGTATTTCCCTTATATGACCACGGATTGTCCACTTCACACATGATTACACATCATTAACCTCCATGATTACTTGGGAGGTTAATGATGTGCTTAGAGGTAGCCCCCTTAAAAGAAAGTGGTTTATTTATGTATACAAATAATCTGTTGGAAAACTAATGTATCCTCGTAGCTGACAGTTTAAATATACTTCATTAACATATCCCTCAGCAAGAGGACCTTGGAGCATGGAACACTGGGCCATGTAGCATGAAACACTGGGCCTTGTAACATGGGACATTGGACCCTTGTAGCATGGAACACTGGGCCTTGTAGTATGGAACACTGGGCCTTGTAGCACATAACACTGGCCCTTGTAGCATGGAACACTGGATATTGTAACATGGAACACTGGGCCTTGTATCATGAAACACTGGGGCCTTGTAGCATGGAACACTGGGCCTTGTAGCATGCAACACTGAGTCCTTTTACCATGGAGCAGTGGGACCTTGTAGCATGAAACACTGGGCCTTGTAACATGGAGCACTGGACCTTGTAGCATGGAACACTGGGCCTTGTAGCATAGAACACTGGATATTGTAGCATGGAACACTGGGCCATAAAGCATGGTACACTAGGCCTTGTATCATGGAACACTGAGCCTTGTAGCATGGAACACTGGGCCTTGTAGCATGGAACTGGACCTTGTAGCATGGAACACTGGGCCTTGTAGCATGGAACACTGGGCTCTTGTAGCATGGAACACTAGGCTCTTGTAGCATGGAACACTAGGCTCTTGTAGCATGGAAAACTGGGCCTTGTAGATGTAGCATGGAACACTGGGTCTTGTAGCATGGAACACTGGGCCCTTGTAGCATGGCACACTGGGCCCTTGTAGCATGGAGCACTGGGCCTTGTGGCATGGAACACAAGGCACTTGTAGCATGGAACACTGGGCCTTCTAGAATGGAACACTGGGCCTTGTAGCATAGCACACTGGGCCCTTGTAGCATGGAACACATGGCCTTGTAGCAAGGAACACAGGGTGCTTGTAGCATGGAACACTGGGCCATGTAGCATGGAACAATGGGCCTTCTAGAATGGAACACTGGGCCCTTGTAGCATGGAACACAGGGCCTTGTAGCAAGGAACACAGAGTGCTTGTAGCACGAAACACTGGGCCATGTAGCATGGAACAATAGGCCTTCTAGAATGGAACACTGGGCCCTTGTAGCATAGCACACTGGGCCCTTGTAGCATGGAACACAGGGCCTTGTAGCAAGGAATACAGGGCGCTTGTAGCATGGAACACCTGGCCATGTAGCATGGAACAATGGGCCTTCTAGAAAGGAACACTGGGCCCTTGTAGCATGGAACGCTGGGCCCTTGTAGCATGGAACACTGGTCCTTGTAGCATTGGCACTAGGCCTTGCAGCATGGAAGACTGGGCCTTGCAGTAAGGAACACTGGGCCTTGCAACATGGAACATTGACCCTAGCAATTATATTCACCCTAGGTAGGTTATTTTTTTTAAACTTGGGCCAGTTGCCTGAAAGGCTAGTAGTCACTAACACCGGATAAAATTGCTAATACTGGGCTAGAGATGGACCTTCAACATGGCGTGATGTCATCTAGTAGTGGATTCAACTTAATAGCAATAGGCTCCAGGGGATTAATTTAACACTCGCAATTAATTCACTCATATAACAGTGGTAAAACCATTTGTGTGAAAGAAACCACTCTCTTGGCATGACTGGCAACAAACAGTAATGTTACAAGACAGGACAACGACGAGACACAACAAGACATCCCAAACAGATTCTTCTTCATGTTTCCCCTTTGTAGCGACGAGAGAAATGACGATTTCAACAGATTGGAAATGGTGACAAAAAAAAATTACTTATATTTTTTGTAAGGGATTAGCAAGATAGTCTTGAAGAGTTTAATATTAAATCTGGAACCGGTCAAATGTAGAGATGATTACAGACTTTATGATTAACAAACGCTTTACATAGTGAGAATTATTCACTAATTTCTCTAAATTTCATATATTTATTTAATCAACAGTCAAAATAAAGATGATTTTGAGGAGAATGTGGCAGCTAAATGTCAGTCCCTGTGCTTCTTCTTGTGCTTATGTTTGTGTCGTAAAGGTGATCGGGAGAAATCTCTCATGTACGGTGACCTTGACCTAGACCTTGAGCGACGACCTATTTTGGGACTGGAAAAAAACAAAAGGAGAAGAGTTGTTAAAATGTATAGGTCTGAAAATCACACAGACACCGCGATGAATCATTTTATATTCTAAATAATATCCCAAACAGATAACTGGAAATTGTAACGTGAAGTAACTGTTTTTACATGGAATTAAGACAGAAAATTACTAGAAAAGACAAATATGTGCATATCTGCTGATTCTAGCAAACAGGATCTACACGCGTAATATTGAGGCTCTTTATAGCGGGGGACAAGTGTAGATCTAAATCTCGAGTTGTTATGGGCAACACATATATAATAATAAGTCTTCACTGGGTTAGAATTCCGGTATCATTCTACCGAGAGCCTCTGTAGCTCAGTTGGTGGGTGTTGGGCTTGTTTTGTTTGGTGTTTAACATGGTACTCAAGGGAAATTGTCCAGTTCACACTGTACACAGTTTAGGAAGCGCATTCGCTACCACTGAGCCACGGGCATTTAAAACCAATCGTTATAATAAAAGACCCATCAGTCACTCTAAAACAACTGACCTTTTTGACCTTTTGAGACGTTTAGGACTAATTGATCTCTGAGATCCGTACGATAATGAGGGTGAGGGAGACCGGCGTAGCCGTCTGCTGCGGAGACTACTCTCACTGTCCTGTAAATAAAGGGGAAAAATAAGGACTGGTTGATTGATTGATACTGAACAGTATTTATTTATATGACAGTTGTATACTCCAACAGTTTATAGCTACGCTAACACGTGTAAAAGGGGTTTCAAATAGCATGTGAAATTACCAGGAAATAATAACCCCAACCAGAATGATACTGTTAGGTTTGTTTGATTAGGTTTGTTGATTTGATTGGGGTTTAATGTTGTACTCAAGGGTATTTCACTTATATGACAACGTGCCAGCCCAATGGGTGAGGGAAACCACCCTTGACACCGCTGGCAACAAACAAAGACAGCATGGACAAATACAGGACACTCACAAACAGATCGGCTTCCTGTTCCCCTTTAGCTCTGAGAGCACCAGGGCAGCATGAAGCTCCCTCCAACCGTCCGCTGTTTGATAAGGGTTTAATGTCGTACTCAATGGTATTTCAGTTATGTGAGGACACATGTCCACGTTTCACTACCTTACTTAACCACGGTGACAGATCTAGAGGAAACTTCGCGAAACCAATCCCCAGAGGGACCTGATCCGACTCCTCTATATATCGGCAGTGGACTATGAGTAACATGGTCTGTTTCACTTATATACTGGCGGTGGACTATGAGTAACATGGTCTGTTTTACTTATATACTGGCGGTGGACTATGAGTAACATGGTCTGTTTCACTTATATACTGGCAGTGGACTGTGAGTAACATGGTCTGTTTCACTTATATCCTGGCGGTGCACTATGAGTAACATGGTCTGTTTCACTTACATACTGGCAGTGGACTATGAGTAACATGGTCTGTTTCACTTATATCCTGGCGGTGCACTATGGGAACTAAAGGAGGATTAGTAGTTTGAAATACTTATAACCTAATAACTGTTATGGACCTCATGGTTTTAGATGTTTTGTTTGTTTAGGGTTTGTTGTCATTCTCAAGTGTATTTCACTCATATGACAACAGATTGTCCACTTCACATGGCTCCTCGCCTTATTACGGCGGAAAACTGAGAGGAAACCTCATAAAAAAAGCTCATAGTAATAGCCGGAGCCACATATATAACCTATCCTGTGAACGGTATATTTGAAAGTAGGCTCAGAAAGCGCACTCGCTAACACTAAACCAGGGTTGCCGGCCTCATGGTTTTAGAAAAGTCCTAAAGAAACTCACCAGTCATAAATCCCGCTGAATGGTGTTAATAAATAATCTGTAACAAAATTTAATTCTAGCACAGGACATAAGATAGGCTTACTGATATTGAATCTGATGAGCTGGATCTGCCGCGTCGTTCTCGCTCCCTTTCTCGTTCCCTCTCACGCTTTCTTTCATCCTTATCTCGTCCCTTCCCTCTCCCCGAAGATTTGCGATTTTCCTGAAATATTGAATAAAAAAAAAAATAAATGAACAAAACCATTGGGTTTTCTTTTTAATGGGGTTTAACAACATGCTTAAGGTAATTTCCCTCACATGGCGGCGTGCCCACCTGATGGGTGAAGGAAACCACCCTTAACACCACTGGCAACAAAGACAGATTGGCTTCATTGGCCCCTTAGCTCAGAGAGCACCAGGGAAACTGGATTTGTTTGTTTAAAGTCGTACTTAAGGGTATTTCACTCATATGACGAGAGACACAAAAACAGGACATCACAAACAAATCTGGTGCCCATTACCCTTTAGCTCTGCGAACACCAGGGCAACAGAAAGCAACCGCTTGTCTCGCCTCTTACAATCGACTGAGGAAGCTGAGTGAGTATTCTGCAGGGCCATGGCCCACCCGCTTCCTCACGGGGCGCTATACATTAGAGCCTTGAGTTCAAAATGCTGAAATGAAGTGGAAACTGAGTGTGTTGCAGGACATACAGACAGATGTATTTGTTTGATTGGGGTTTAAAGTCGTACTCAAGGGTATTTCACTTACATGACGACAGATTGTCCATTTCACAGTGTTACTATTACGGGGGAAAACCGAGAGGAAACCTTGTGAAAACCACCCCTGTGATTGCTGAAGCCACAACGTGTGACTCGATCATATCAGACAGACTTAAAAAAAGAACTAATCCTCTAGTAAGATATAAAAAATTTAACAACACAAGAAGTGAGGAAAGATTAACTGACCTTTTGTAAAAGCTTCCTCCTGTAATGCATCACCTGATCCGCGATGGTCATTCCAGCCTTACGGCTTCTCTTCCCCATCTCTAGCTCATCCTGATACTTCACCACCTTTACCTGTCATAATTAACACACTTTATCACAATTTATCACATTTGATCACATTGAGGGAATTTCACTGACATGAAGACGGATTGCCCATTTCACCTTTACCTGTTATAATTAACACACTTTATCACATTCTAATAGATTGATTGAACTGAATTTCACTGACATGATTTGTTTGTTTGATTGGTGTTTAACGTCATACTCAAGGGTATTTTACTTCTATGATGACGGACACAAATCCAGAACATCATAAACATATCTGCTTTCCGTAACCCCTTAGCTTTGTGAACACCAGGGCAACAGAAAGCAACCTCTTTTCTCGCCTCTTACGATTGACCGAGGAAGCCGAGGGAGTTTTCTGCAGGGCCATGGCCCACCCGCTCCCTCACAGGGCTCACTGACATGAAGACGGATTGCCCATTTCACCTTTACCTGTTACAATTAAAACACTTTATCACATTTTATTGAAGGTTTGTTGTTTGCTTGATTGGTATTAAATGTCGTAGCCAAGGATATTTCACTTATATGATGCGGATTGTCAATTTCGAACAGTGTCTTACCGAAATACACTAGCTTTTTTGTATATTTGATGGTTGGGGTTTCATGCTGAACTCAAGGGTATTTCACTAATAACCACTTGACACTGCACCTAGCCTTATTACACAACACGTCTCTCACTCACTCATATACCTGATGGTGGACAGGCGGACTCGATCCGGTGCACGGTACATCGAAGCTGGTTCAGTTTAGTAAGCGCACATGCTACTACTAATCAATCAATCACTAAAGTGGACTATATTTTAGCAGTGTTAATGAAGTTTGAATTACCACGTTACGGCTAAGATTATTAATTTTTTAAACTTTGGCTTATCTTACATGGCATTTTAATTTCTGTTTACTGCAAACTCAAATGATTGAACGGTTGATTGGTGTTTTACGCAGTGTTTTTCGAGTATTTCACTTATATGACAGCGGTGTATTCCAACAATGATTGACACTAGTACAAGTATAAAATGTGAGGTGTTTTGATACTGTTGGAAAGTTAATGTTCTTCGATAATGTTAAATGTGTAGTAGGGGATTGGGCACCAGCATTGCATCATTACCTCAATTTCTCGCAGTTTTATTCTTCTCTCTTCGGACATAAGCTGTCTTTGGGATGCCTCCATTTGATCGTCCCTCATGGGTGACCCGTATTGCCCCAAGGCCTCTAGAGCACCCCCTTCTTCTTCAAGAGGTCTGAAATACATTTAGGTTTTCTGCTTAAAGTTCAGCTCCATACTCAAGGGTGTATTTCACTTTTCAAATAACAGTAAACATAATTTCAACATAATTAAAGATTTGTTTATTTGATTAGGGTTTAATATCCTACTTAAGGGTATTGCACCTACATGACAGATTGTCTATTCCACGGTGTTCCTTGTTTAAATGTGGGAGAAAAAAAGAAAAATGCGAAATGTTTTGATAATGTTGGTAAATAATCTTCCTCCAGTGCTAAATAAAGACAGTATTGTTTCTTCATTTTACCCTGGCCACACACTCTGGCATAAGAGGTACATAAATAACTAAGGCGACAGGTTTTAACAATTCATTCCTTTAGATTACCGAATTGCCATAGAGTGTGTACAAAATACAAATAATCACAAACTGACGTACGACAACAAAACAATCATACATGTAAACAGGTGCCACAAGGGATCCTCTACATGCTGTCTCTTAGCTCAGAGAGCACCAAGGCAACAGGAAGCTCCCTCCAATTACAGGATGACAAGCATCACGACATTAAGCACCCTTTTTAGCGTGGTATAATGGTATTAATATCGTTTAATATCGAGTCTTTGCACAGTCTATATCAGCTACAGTATCAAGGGTTCGTTTTTATGATTGGGGTATAAAGTTGTACTTAAGGGTATTTCACTTATATGACAACTGATTGTCCACTTAAGAAACCAAGAGGAATCCTTTGTGATTCACTCATGTACCTGATGGTTGACAGGAGTTGTTTGTTTGTTTGATTGGTGTTTAACGTCGTACTCAAGGGTATTTCACTTATATGATTGTTTGTTTGATTGGTGTTTGACGTTGTACTCAAGGGTATTTCACTTATATGACGACGGACACAAATACAGAACATCACAAACAAATCTGCTTCCCGT
>JAVFBW010158599.1:0-11798 GCA_034783835.1 Mopalia ciliata
ATAAACTTTTCATATAAAACCATAAACTTTTCATATTAAACCATAAACTTTTCATATTAAACCATAAACTTTTCATATTAAACCTTTAACCTTTCATATAAAACCATAAACTTATCCTATTAAACCTTAAACTTTTCATATAAAACCATAAACTTTTCATATTAAGCCATAAACTTTTCATGTTAAACCATTCACTTTTCATATTAAACCATAAACTTTTCATATTAAACCATAAACTTTTCATACAAAACCGTAAACTTTTCATATTAAACCATAAACTCTTCATATTAAACCATAAACTTTTCATGTTAAACCATAAACTTTTCATGTTAAACCATAAACTTTTCATATTAAACCATAAACTTTTCATATTAAACCTTAAACTCTTCATATTAAACCTTAAACTCTTCATATTAAACCATACTACACTTTTCATATTAAACCTTAAACTCTTCATATTTATCTATACTACACTTTTCATATTAAACCATTAACTTTTCATATTAAGCCTGTTAATTTATAAGCAAATGTTCTACTCCCTGTAATCTGCATGGCTTCCATCTGAATACTTTTACTTGATTTTTCTTCTGACTGATCCACATCTCTTATGTTTGATCCTTTGGGGGGTGGGGTTGTTGGAATGTGCCCACTTTTGCTTTACACCTGTCTGCACTTTATTTGCTTGACTGTTTATGCATGCCCTATAAATTCCAGCAGTGTATGTAAGCTTCTGTTATGAAAAAAATTACAAATTAAACTTTACATTTTTTTTTTTGGCTTGAAAATAATTTTACACTCTATGTTTTCAACTATTTTCCAAAAAGGTAAGGAAATCATAATTCTGGCTGACAATTTTTGCTTCTATAATATTAAAGTTTATGGATTTTTTTTAGCTATTTTGCTAGTTTGGACTTGCTTATTCATTTGAATATACCCTTTACAATAAACTATGACTGTTTCTGTTATTTTTGTTATAAACTGTGTTGTCACATTTCTTTTGATTCAGTAACAAACAAATCTGTAATATAAAGAAGTAAACATATTACTAGTTACAAGATATGAACCATTCTGAAAGTCTCAACAAGCATACAAGACAGACTTAATAATATTTTTCTACTTTTCAGCTAAGATGGCTGTGTCAGGTGGCAATGTGTCCGCACCAAGAATATCCGCCACAAAAATAGCTCTCTCGTTAGTCCGAGAAAAGGGTATCTTTGGCTTGTACAAAGGGTGTGGGGCCACCATGTTAAGAGATGTCACATTTTCTGCTATATACTTTCCATTATTTGCTCACCTTAACGAACTGGTAAGTTTAGTGAAACAGAGAGTTTTAAATGAGCTCAAGTTTAAAATGAGCTCAACATTTAACAAAACAATTATTTATGACTGTGAGTGGCCTATCATTCATTATAAGAACAAAAAACAGTTTTGAATTGTCAAGCCCCATGATTGAGGTTATTTTTGTCTGTGTCATGAACTAAAGTGCTGCCTATTTGAAGATCAATCAGCTGGTTAGATTACAGTGCACTTTCTGCCTTAACTACTTGTCAATGCATTGGAGAACCAAGCAATAGTGTGCAAATTAGATGGAGTAGTACAAGAGTGATGTCCTATCTAAACCAGAGACCAGTACTGGTCTGCTTGGGTGCAGTGTTTGTTAAAACACCCTACCCCAGCCACCGGGGCCCGCCGCCGTGTTCACCGGTAGCGTGAGCGCTTTACTAAACTGAACCTGCTTTGATTTAACGTTCACGGGATCAATTCCGCCTGTCTATCATCAGGTATATAAGTGAGTCACATGTTGTGGCTCCGGCAACTGCGGCGGGTGGTTTTTACAACGTTTCCTCTCAGTTTCCACCACTGTCACTGTATTCAAGTTGTTTATTATGAATCTGAGGCTGGAAGCCAAGTTTTATGGAGAATAGCTATTTTATACTTAGTTTAACCATAACAAACTCAGCAGTGTTAATGATGGTGAGAGCCTATTCCATGCTGCCCGTTCTTGTTGTCCTCTGATTGTCTTTTGTCATTCCATTGTGTTCTTCAGATTGGTAGTGGTTTCCCTTTACTCACAGGCTGTTGTGAGGGAGCTTCATTTTGACTGTATGCTCTCAGAGATTAGGGGGCCCCTCTGTCATTGCTTAGTGGTTAGAGAGTGCACTTACTAATCTTTCTCTAATTTAGCGTTTATTGGACCGAGTCTGTCAACCGTTAGGTATATGAGTGAGTCACAAGATGCTCCTCTGGCTATAGCAGGGTGTTTTTTTTTACAAGGTTTTCCACCTGAATTGAGCAAGGAGCAGTGTGAAGTGGACAATGGGTCGTCATATAAGTGAAATGCTCCTGAGTACTTTAAACCCCAAACAAACAGAGCTTAGGGACAAAAAGTAGCCCATGTGTTTGTGATGTCATGTGATTGTCCTGTCTTTTCTTTGTTTGTTGCCAGTAGTGTAAGAGGAGGTTTTGTTTCAGCCAAAAGTGCTCAAATCCAATTTTCACAGAAGTTTTAAGAAAATATCGAGTCCAAGAATGGGCAACTTCTCACTTGTATAATAAAGCGGACAAGATTAACTAAGGGATTCAGCACTGGAACTTGCCTGACTACAATTTATAGGATTACTTATTTCTCTACAACATCAACCCCCCATGTGCTTTAGTTTTTGACAATTTTACCAGAAAAGGTCAACATTAAACCCCAATCAAACAAACAAACCAGAAAAGGTAAAAATGTAAGAAAATTCAGAAGTGAAAATTTGCATTATGGAATTGCTTTTGATGTTGAATGCAGTTGTCATGGAGACACGTCATGGTGTCTTTCTATTATCTCTAGGTTACTATGGAAAGGCATGCAACTTATTGTTAAGGATGTGATATCACATGTGTCTGTTTACAGGGAGCAAGACGACCCGGGAGTGACCAGGCTGTGTTTTATCATTCATTTGTTTCTGGCTGCGCAGCAGGCTGTGTGGCCTCACTAAGTGTAAATCCATTCGATGGTGAGAACTAGCTGCACATTTTATAAAGGCTTTATTCTGGCTATGGTGTCTTTTTTTTTGGTTTTTTTTTTTTCTTCTTTTGGCTTTGCTCTGAAATTGGTGCTTGATCATGTCTTCAGGGTACAAGCTTGAGTAGCAGTGAACAGTCCCCTCTCCATCATTTATTCCTCTTCGCCTGTATTTCCGCGCTCCCTGCTTCACTGACCGTAACACCGTTCGATGGTGAGCTCTACGGTCATTCTTATCTCTGTTGTCACTAACATAAAATACCCCCATAACGCCTTACCATCCATTCGACATCGAAGCTTACAATTACTAAACGGTCATTGCACTGTATTTATCCCTTTGTTTGCCGTGTATATTTATCCCTATTTTTTTGCGTTTTACTTGCAGTGGGACATTTTGATGTAAAAAGATAATAATGCTAAAGCTTTTGATAATCAGATTCAAATCAAAGTTCGCCATTAAAAATGAAAGCCCTGTTACTCACTGAACAAAGTACACGACATCAAGTCTGTTGCATTCACTTCAGGGTGTGCATTTACATGGGTGGACAGGTGTCTGCCTATTAAAGCCCTTTATTCAAACCTGGAAAATTATGCCACCAAACAAAATTAGTAGTTGTGTAACCTGATGTAGAATTTAAAGAGAAATGTTCAACCATACATGTTTTGTGTTTGGGAAATAGTTCACATTTGATCCAGGAATGGTCCTAATTCAGACAGCCTTTCATTTGATTTTACTGATATACCCTAACAGATATTTTATCCACACTAATATTACATACCTATGGTTATCTTTTCTCCGCTTTTGCCTTCTTTTGTTTTGCTTCTCTCCTTTATATTTCTGTTTGCTTGTTCTATAACAATTGTTGATCTTCTGTTGCTACAGTATTTTGTTTGATCTATGTTTTTTCTTTTGACCAAAACATGTAACGAAATAATAACCTTTTTTTCACATTTTATGCTATTACTGATGGGTATAATTGTCAGATTTATATTTATAAATTTTACTTTCTAAATTTTTCAAATTTATTATAATATTAGCAGTCTTATTTTATTAAATTCTTTATTGATCATATTCATGTTTGAGAATAATAAGTACAGATTTTTGTGTACTGGAAATGACAAACTATTGAGTATATGTATGCTGTTGCAGGAATATATTTTGATTTAATTAACCCAAGAATTAAATAACCCAAAAAATCTATTAGCTTTGCTGGTATTCAAAATAAAACCTGGAAAGTCGGAACATAACATATTTTATTGTGGGTTATTTTTATTAGGGACCATATACAGTATTCTTAACTATTTATTTCTATAATACAATTAGTCGGTGACTTATTAGTCTAATCAGATCAGTCTTTATTTAATGTTGGAATACATGGAAAATGAGATAACACTAGCCTAAAGGAATCTCACAGGATGATTGTAGTTATGACTTATGGGGATTCCCCTTATTTGGGGGTTTTTGGTCAAGAAAAAAGTCGACTTATGAAAACTTGCCAAATTAGGGGAATCCCCCGGAATCATTACTACAAGTAAAAATCGCATGGTGAGAATGCACCTTCAGGTTTCTAATTATGAAGAGATTCCTAATGATGTGATTCTGATTGTCTTCAGTTGTGAAGACTCGCCTACAGACTCTTCAGAAAGCGGAGGGAGAAATGACATACAATGGTGTTGTGGATTGCTTCAGGTAATGACTCTTATGCTTCATTAACAATAACTGTCAAAAAATCAAACTATATTATATTGTAGAGGGTTAGAAGCACGTGGGGGCCTGCTGTTCTTTTTTATGCTTTCAGCATTTTTTGCAACTTAAGATTATCTTGTCTTTTTATATGTTGCCAGTGATTGCAAAGGCATTGCTTCCCTCTCGCCTTTTTGCTAAGGGCAGTTCGTACCATCAGGTATATGAGTGAGTCACATGTTGTGGCTCTGGCAATCGCGGGGGTGGTTTTTACAAGGTTTCCTCTCGGTTTTCCTCCATAATAAGGCTCTGTACAGTAGCAATGTCTTTTCTTAGCACTGGAGGAAGATTAACTTTCTAGCAGATCCAAAACATCTCACAATTCATGATTATGCTAATGTCAAATATTGTTGGAGCACACCCCCATTATATGAGTGAAATGCCTATTAGCACCTTGCTTTCCTTGTATATTTGAGTATCAAATACCATCAAACTGAAAATTGACCGAGGAACCCACCATAACCTAAACTGCGTGAGCAGTTATATAAGCAGATGACCTCATGAAGCTCTCCCAGTCTTCTGTCACTTTGACATTAGGTTATATACAGTTGACCATTCCACCCGTCAATATCTCAATCACCCTGCCAGCAGTAGCTATTGACAAGGTGTCTACTTTGAAGCGGTTAGCATGGTATGGTATGTAAGAGAAGGTAGTAGTGAGCCAAATGCTAAATGCATTATTTAGTCTGTTGTTTCCTTGGATAGGTGAAGGAATGCAGCCTTCCACAGTCCCCCTCACACAGAATTAATCAATATCCTAGGGATTGAGGATCTCCCTGGATTATGCTGAACTGTAGACATTTGCTCATATTCAGATTCATTGAATTATGGATTTTCTCTCAACCATTTCCAATTTCATTATTGAAGTACAGTATTGGGTGATGATTTAATGAACGTCTGTTACTCAGCCTTTAGACAGGCAGACTTAATCTGTTTGATACAAATCCATCAAAACCAATTTCTGAGTACAGTGTGTCTCATATAGCCAGTGAATACAAAATGTGTAGAGTTGCTCCCCTTTACCTATAGCATACTTAAGTGGCTAACATTGTGCACATGATTCACATGCTCTTATGATTTCATATATCTATATAAATGCTGTTATATCACAGCTCATGATGCCATAATACATGCAATTGAAATGCAATTTCTCTATTCAGCTAATGACAATATGCTCTGAGCATTCCAATACTGTCTTGACTACAAGCTAGACAAAGATTCATTTTCACAGAGCAGATGTTTCAAATTTTTTAGGTCACTTTATAGTATTGAACAATCCATTGCACTTGAAATGTATTGATTCATTGGATCCTCTACTCTTAGTTTGTTGTCTCTACATGTATGACATCTCATTAATGAAGTCAGTTTGGAGGGACACACGCTGTCTTTACTTCACACTGGGGGTAGATCTATCTTCCAATTTTATCGAGGCCCTCTGGCTAAGGGCAGTTTGTTTGAAGAGTAGCAATGCTATGACTGTCTTAATTTAGCACTGAGGAAAATTAACTTTCCAACGTTTCGTGCTAGTGTCAATTATTGTTGGAACCATGGTCATCTAAGTGAAATACCTTTTAGCAAAGCGTAAAACACCTATCCATCAATCCAACTTAATTTAAGCACTTCACATTTTATTGTTTTGCCAGGGCCAATTACTAGTGAAATGCACCATTGTTATAAAAGTACCTCCCCTTGAGGGTGGTATAAAACACCAATCAATGTACATGTGAACATAATACAAAGCTTTATGGATTACAAGTTCTAGTTTATTACGGGTGCAACATTTCAATGTCTATTCAACCTTTGTTCTCAAGCATATATCTTCAGAACGATGGCTGAATAGACATTGACACGTTAGACATTGACACGTTGCACCCGTAATAAACTTTAAGTTGTAATCCATAAAGCTTTGTGTCATGTTTAGTACACCATCTTCTAAATGCCTCTTAAACAAATGTACAAATATGTTATATGTACATGTGGTTTGACTGAATTTTTGTACTTGCTTTCGGTTGCAGTAAGGTGATGAAGCATGAAGGGGTGGGTGCATTCTTCAAAGGGGCAGGCTGCAGGATATTGGTGATAGCACCATTGTTTGGAATTGCACAGACCGTGTATTATCTGGGTGTAGCGGAGTTCCTGTTAGGAATGAACAAGCCATGACGTGTCCTAGGAGAGATGCATCAACTTCATCACATTGTCTTTCAACAAATGGTTATCCATACATAAATGTACTAGACACTGTAATTGTATATGACTATATGACATGTAACTTCCACAGCAGTCTTCACATCTTCAGTGTAGAAAGAATGTATTCCCAAATGTACATCTTAACAGCCATGTTTACTGATCAGGCTAATCTCCATGGTCTTGCAAAATTTATGCTCTGTTACCCTTTTTTTTTTTCTTTTTTTTTTTTTATAGTTGGTGGAAGTTAATAGTAATAGAGCTTTACAATAAGTGATAGCTGGAGATTCATGATACCTCATTACAGTTTCATCGCTTTACAAGAATAGTTAATAGTAATATTTATAATATACTAAAATGCACATTTGATGTGCATTCACAGGGTTGTGTGAACATTACATTACTCCTTGTATAAATTAAGTATTTTGTTTTATGCATTACTGTTTATCAGTGGCTGTTCTACCAAAGACTGGTAATATAATTTCCACTTATCTTTCCAGTGGCGTGTTCCACCATGGACTGTAAACATAATTTCCACCTTTCTTTCCGGTGGTCTGGTCCACCATGGACTGTAAATATAATTTATACTTTCGTCCCAGTGGTCACCATCTGTTCCACCATCGACTGGTAACCTTTTAATTTCAATGTGTTTATACTTAAGGTACTTAAGATTTCATCCCAACATTGACAAAGTCATCATCCAAGTTAAATCCTTTTATACAAGTCCTATGCTAAACACAGATTTTTCCTAATGTATGCAGATGTTTGAGTTTGCCATCAATACAAAATCTGCAATAGTATTGAAAATCTTGCTCAGAGGAATCTCACATAAAAGGAAATGATTCTGAGTTGGAGGTAAATCACCAATAAGACCATCTTAAAGCATTTAGAGGTGAACTTTTAAGTCTGTGGTTATTTATATGTTACAATGTTGAAATTTTCTTATAGCTCTCTGATGAATAGAAACCATCCTCATGGGCCCATAGAATAAAAATCGGTGGATTAGTAGTTTCATATGACTAGCATGTTTACTTGATACTCAGTTTAAGAAATATTTCTTATACACATACATGTAGATATAAATTTATGATTTGTTTTCAGCATATTGCATATCAATGGTTCAATTTTGATCATGAATTACCTCATGTTTAATCATCTTTCTCATGGATTTGTTCTTGTTTTGGGAGACATGTGATGTGTATATTATTTATGGAAAACTCATTTTTATTACATGTAGGTGAAGATTGAAGAACATGTCATAACTAGATAAGGTTTCTAGAGTCCCAATGAATTTGCTTCAATGGATAATATAAAGAATAAACTCATGACATTTAAAGAAAAACAACTTCCTTTCACAAATAGACAAATAGTGATGTTTAAAAGTTCAATTAAAAGAAATAGCTGAGAGCAAGAACACTTGCATGAAATTTTCATTAACATAGATTTTTTTATAAATAATGACCCCTGGTTTATGTAACTTAATATGAGAAACATGTTTTGAAGGGACAGTTCAAGAATAAAAAGCAATGTTCCTTAAGCAAAGTAAGCAAATAAATCGAGACTTTTAAAAAAATAAATATCAAAATATATATAAAAAAAATTGACACTGTACAGAGAGTATTATTATGAAAGTTTATATTGTCAGCTGACATCAATATAAAGAGAATGAAATTGTATATACTGAAATTCATATAAGTCAAAATCAAATTGAGTTTTTGAGACTTGCTAATATAGTATATTGCTGGGTGCTATATTCCTATGTAAATAGTGTTATTGATTGTTTTTTTTGTTATATTTATTGATCAACATGGAGATTTGTTTAAATATTTGATGTCTAAAAGCAGGGCCATTTCCACAGATCTGCTGTTTTATTTGTTTGTTTTGTTTCCTTTGTATAATGGATATACATGTATAATGAAGTTTGTCATATTTAAACTAGAATTCTTTGGATCTTTCTGACTGATTTAATTAAAACACTCATCATAGCCTATATGCTCCAATCTGCTTACAGTATAGCCCATACTGATCCAATACGCTGGTAGATATAGAGCATTTTGTTACGTATGGGCCTAAAGCAGAAGAACGTTATCCAATCAGATGCCTGTGAATCCCGGAGTCAGCCTTAAAAATCGCACAAAATTCTATTGGTTGACCTGGGCAATGAGCAGCCAAGTTTGTAAAATGGAGGCTTAAGGATGTGCTGCCCCTGTAACCAAGCAAACAGTCAAAGCCGAAAGCACGTTGAAAGATCGACTTTCATTGGCTGGTGTTATCGAGCGTTGGCTACCGAACAGAAAGCTCTGTATCTACCAGCATAATTTGCTCCAAACTTGAATCAGTTTGTTAACAGCTACCTTCAACACTTGATTGATGTCTGAACGCTCTTTCCAGACTCATACAGCCAGTTGATTGTATGTTTAAAAGTTCTTTGTCTATGTTTGCTAAAAAAATCTTTTACCAAAATTCGTGATACATATCGCTAGACCTGAATGTATTTCAAAGTTCAAACACTGCTTACAAATTATTTTTTTAAAATTATTTTATTATATTTTACTGATTTATGTTTTATTTGTAACTTATTATTAAAGTCTGTCTACGAGTCAATAGATCTAAGACAATCAGAATTATTTCAATGAAGTCATAGAAATCGGAACCTCAAATTATGAAATTTCAACCTCAGGCACCTGTTTTAATGTATAAGCATTAACACTAGTGCCCCAAGAACCTATGGAATATTCTGTCTATTGGTGGTCTTGTGGTTATGTATATTAAACAGTTTTGGGCTCTGTAAACTTGTTATCTTCAAATCACCATGTGTTTAGGTTTTAGAAGAAGGGGAAAAAAAAGCACACACGTCACCAGTATTCTATCATTGCCTACTGTTTGATAATGTCGCGCGTTTTAAAAATTGTCTGCAACAAAAATTAAGGTTGTTTTCATTCAAGAGCTTCAAACCATTCCCTAGCTAGGCATAGTGTTGACTCTTCCATAAGTGCATTACAAAATCTGTGGCCTGTTTACAAAGCAGTGAAAGCTTTCCCTCAATCTTATTGTCACGAGGACACCACACGGTAACACCGTAACGGTGTCAAGGTAACAACACAAGAGATAAGACACTTCTCTCGGTTGAATAGAACCAAGTACTACTTACAGTCGATATTCTATTGTTTCAATGTGTGTGTATGCAACAATAAGGTACATAAAAACATCGAAGCTAAGTCTATTGTAATCGTAACACATGCACATGTAGATCTAGTTGCGTATTCAGAACCTTTGTTACGGGTTTATACATAAACTGCGCAATAGTTTTGTTGTGATCTTCTTATTAGTACCTTTAAACAATAACTCAGCATTAGTATTATGATAAAACATTACAATACTATAACAATACCTGAACTAGTCGGAAACGGCCACAAAACATGATGATTTTACACATAAACAACATAAACAAACCAGGTTTTCGTGAATTTAAAAGAATTGTTATAGTTATAGATGTACTGTGCCATATTTATATAGAGAGAAATCCAACTGTTACTGTTGTATAAACAGAATGTATCTAATGGTGGTGGGATTAAGGAATGTAATATTCATATTAAGTTTTTTTGTTTATCTATTGTTTTATGATTTATCTAAGACTGGACCTTTGTTTTAAGTGAGCGTATTGAAACAGATCTCTTTGGGTAAATTTGATGTGTGCGAATTTAAATTATAGTCGGATATAACGACAGTGTGCTTCAAGTGTCGTCAATTTTTTTATGTGCCTCTTGAGAAATATTGATCAGTGAAGATGTTTTGCTACTGATGCAGTTTATTGCTGAAGTAGTACATCGTGGTAATACAAGTGAAATACTTGGCACATGCAGTACTAAGCAACCAATCGCTGCCTTCTTTTGTGCTCCAGCTTATTTAAACCGAATGTTACTGAATGTAACCCTCTCTCTGTCGTGCTTCAGTCGAAATGCCAGAGAAGCAAGGAATTTGCAGATAATCTACTACATTTAATATTTGTTGGTTATATCGTTGACTTACGTCTCGAACCAGCAGTGATTGGTCTATAAAAAACATTTGCCGCAAATTTTTTCCACAAAGTTAAACTCTGTGTAAATAAACATTATTGTTAAATATGATCTCTCTGCTTGTCAAATAATAAATTCTGCCGATGAATGAAACGGGTACATCATATTTTTAGGCCACGATCAGCTGAGATTATATGCAACCTTGTATTTTCTTTTTTAGTTGAAATATCTGCCTTTGAGATTAAGCTTTCTTTTGATGACACGCTTTACGGAATAGTTTTAATATACAATAGGCATTACGCTTTTGTTAAACTACTCACAATAACAGATCTTGCGTTGTCTTTGTGGATTTAGCCTGCCTTTGTCGTTGAAAATAAAAACCATTTCACTTGAGTTCTGTCTTCTGTTGTTTTATAAAGATTGCCGTTCTATCGAAATCTATGTAGCAGTTAAAACTTGTTTATTAGAGTACGGCTTTTAATAACGAATAACCTCTTCCATAAGCTTTAGTGGAGAATATAAAACGCTTCATTTGTCCGTCAAAAGCTTCCGTCAAGAAGCGTTCACTTTGGTTTTCAGCCAAACATCTGTCTGGTGAATTTATGGTAGTACATGTAGATAAATAACTGAAGTATTTAAACGGCTTTGCCAAACAATCTGCTGAATCTACTTAATCTCTTGATACCGCCACTATTAGTTAGCCTGTACGAACTATAGGGAGCTTATGTTATATCCTCGATGTGATAGCTAGGGGCTCAATACCATAGAGATGATAGTAGTAGAGGAAGAGCAGCAGGGTTAGCATTTATTAGTACATAATAAGGAACGTTTGTGCGTTACCATGTAGTAA
>JAVFBW010158610.1:0-11798 GCA_034783835.1 Mopalia ciliata
GTGGACAATCCGTCGTCATATAAGTGAAATACCCTTGAGTACGACGTTAAACACCAATCAAACAAACAAACAATCTATATTTTGCTTGTATAGGCCACGAGGCTGATCTTCGTGAAGGGAAGTTACGATTGCTGACGAATGTGAGTTGCGAGGAATCCTATAACTACCGTATCAGCTCTGTGGACAAAATATGTGCTGGCTACACCACGGGAATTATCACGCCTTGTTTTGTAAGTAAAACCAAATATGTGGGCCTATCCACGAACACCAAATCAATCCGGATTCAACTCTTTATTTTCCATTATATTTCCAATATATAAAAACTACAATGCCTTACAGAGCATTCACTCGTATAGCCAGCGATCGGCTTACAGTAGCCCATACTGACTGTACCCTATACGCTGGTTCATATAGCAGAGCTTTTCAGGTAAAGAGCTGCAGAGTTAGTCTCTAGACTCACAAAATTATATTGGTTAATCTGGTCATATGAGCATACAGGTTTGCAAAATGGCGGAGCAAAGTTTAGACAGAGCACTGTATGCTCATGTGACCAGATCAACCAATAGAATTTTGTGTGAGTCTAGATCCTAACTCCGCGGCCCTTTACCTGAAAAGCTTTGCTATATGAACCAGCGTATACGGTATAGTCAGTATGGACTACTGTAAGCCGATCCCTGATTATACGAGCATATACAGAGCACAATGTATAGTGCTATTTCCTCCGCCTTAGCCTTACATCCCGCCTAAATAAACCCGTGGTGAAGGTTTGAAATTGAACCGCCGCTATCGCCGGCCTCTCAACACATATATCTGATTTTTCTCTGATTTTTTTTTTATACACACGGAAAACAATGACTAATATTTAACCAACCTGCAATATTTTTTTTCTGACGATTTTCAATATTATTGTTACAAAGGGAGATAACTTTAGCGTGTCAACTCTGGCGAGAATCTCAAATAAAACTTTATTTAAATGTCATGAAAGAAAGAGCTCGATTACTGCAACTTACGTATACAAACAAATCAGAGAAAAATCACATATATGTTTTGAGAGGCCTGCGGTAGCGGTGGATCATTGGCAAACCTTCACCATGGGTTGAGATAGGCGGGACGTAGGGCTAAGACGGAGCAATTAACCCTATACATTGTGCTAGGCCTTACCCTGACATAAGCCATCTCATTTTTTCCCGTTCACGCTTTTGGGTTAGACGGACTCACGAAACAGCCACTCGACGTCCATTTTTATATCAAAATCAATAATTTCTCAGCAGTACCACGCTCGCTTAAAAATGCTATATGTTATTCATAAGTTTTCATAGGGCTGTACGTCGTATCTCTATATACTGTACAGTTTATTAGATACGTGTTCGTATGTACATTGAAGCCGATTGTTGTGCTTGAACATTTCTCTTTTAAAGTGTGTTTTGTTTTCTCTTTCTTTCGTCCTTTTTTTATTCAGTCAAAACATATTGAATTTTTTTAATTTAAATTTACATTATACATTTACAACATAACTCAGAATTGTTTTAATGTAGTACGTTCATCAACACGGAGTTAAACAATATTCATTATTAGGACTTGCCACCGCTGGATGTAGTTTCAATTAAAAGTTGCATCTTCAAAATGATGTAAGTTTGTTTGTTTAGTTCTTTTAATAGTTGAAGTATTAGAAGTAGTTGATTTATGATTTATTGATTTATTGATTTTTTTATTATTATTTATTATGATTGCTATCATATTATTATTTACTTAAAATGTTTATTATTTATTTTAAATAATAATAATATTATTATTAATATTATTAATATTATTATTATTATTATTATTGCAGGGAGACAGTGGAGGTCCGTTAATGTGTGAGGTGGGTAGGAATCGGTGGACATTGACGGGCATCGTCAGCATCGGAGAGTCTCGCTGCCGGAAGCAGATCTTCTCCCCCGTGAAACCATCAGCCTTTACTCGTCTTACCTCATATGTAGACTGGGTCAGAGAAATTACGAATGATGGTCTGTAATTCAAAATTCGGATCTGTTCCTTCAGGAAGACCAGTGATGTTTTTTTGTTGTGATTTCTTATATATTATAAGCATCGCGTCCATCGCAAACTGACTTTTCCGTTTTTATTCATTTTCCATATTGTCATTATGCAGTACTTGTTAATGAGTATACTCTGTCAACAACAACAATTTCTATCACAGTCGTAACATTGTCTGACTATCTTCGAAACAAAACTTGCTGTATCCGCCATTGATTATCCATGTCGATTGAATCAGGCAAGTCATTTATTAAGTAAATTAAAAACACGAACCCCTGAGCTAATCCACGTATCATTCACTTTTACGAGCTTTTTGTCATCGTGGCTGTGCCTTGAAAAAGGACCTCATACTGTGGCGTTGAGAAAGGGTCTCATTTTGGCGACTTTACCGCTAGAGAAAGTTCCTGGCGTGAGGGCCTAAAACTCTTTAAAGTAAATGTTTATTTGGAGTACCTCAAGATTTCTTGAGTATGAGTTTTAAACAAGATATCCAGTGATGAATTGTAAACCATTTTAGCATTTAAATCTGTTTGAAATAAACAAATTTATATTATAAGTATTTTAGTTATCTATTTTCTATTCTATTCCGTTTTCTGACAATAAATATTTGGTTCGCCATATTAACAATCAAATGTATCTAAAATGAAATCACAAGAAGGGAATATAGCGTTCCTTTACAAAGCTGATATAGAGGAGGCATGTCAAATTTTCTTTCTCTAAAATAAAAGTACATTTCATTTGTTTTAGTTGCGTTTAACATCCACCATTGTAAAATAACCAGACTGATTATCAGATTCACCGACTGATCTGGAGTAATTCTTTACGGTGGATTTTATATCCGAATAAATGACAATGTAAACTTGTCATATTAGCCAAATAGTGTTAATAAAATCCGACGTTAAGGCAATTGTAAATGCAGGGTTAAAAAAACAACAGGTCACCCAGAAGGAAAGAAATGACCGAGTCTCGCTAGAACTGACCAGGGGGAACAACTCTGTCGGGAATACTCCAATTATCTACGGCTAGGTCCACAAACAAGGAGTTTCTTTCAACCTATTCCTACATCAAATCTATCATGGATAGGGCATAAAGTTCGCTTTATATGATTATCAATAATATCCATCATATACATGTGTGCCCTTCCTGGTTGTAATATCAAAGCTTAATAAATAAATAAATATGTATTTTTATATAACGGCTTACTTAGGCCTATGCAACGTATTTACACTCATCTATGTCGTCAAAAGAAGGATTTGGGTGTCGTGTCAATACAGACTGAAGCTTTAGAATTTATGATAGGCACCTATCCCAGTTAACAAGACTTTGTGTATTTCTTCCATGTAGGAGCTCCTCAACGTCGCTTTGACTTGGCTAATAGCAGGCCCATTCTAAAATATAATCAATTCTACTTCTCACGTCGAGACATTGACTATACGATTCACCAGGGTAATCTTGTTTGGCACTTCTTTTATTTGCTGGTCTGTGGCATACTACTCCCCCAAAAACGGCGGAAATTAATGCGCGATGGCCTGGCATAGCGTACGAGAGTTGTCTTAGTCTCGTCCACTAAAGAAACTCTCGTGAGAATACGATTTTAGCAAGCCTGGCTACCGAATCATAGACCAGTCTTATCCAATATACTCGTTTCTCATTGCAACTTTTTGAATATAGGTGATGTAGCAAATCGCTCACGAATGTCGGCTACAATTCAAAGCTATAGGCCAGAACTGTAAAGATCGTTCTGACTTCTGTTGGTTTATAATTCTTGGGATTTGATGGTGGAAAACGCTATACAACGAAGCATAAAAAATTAAAGAAGTTTGGCACCTTTCGATTATTGCAGACAGTTTTAAGAGGGGCAAAACTTGCAGCAAACGAGGCGATTTCCTAGAAACTTTAATTGGCCGACTCGTGTACGGTGAAACACTGGAATCCATTTTCCGTCAACATTTTTCGACCAGCTGGTGTAATCTCTCTGCTTCCGTTTTTGATCCAGCTGTAGAGCTCAAAATTTGACTGACTCGTGTACTGGAATCCATTTTCCGTCAACGTCCCTATTGGCAAGACGAAATTCGACGTGAAACTTTATTCTCGGTAACAGAAGATGCTTCCGTTGGAGGTTATCACTTAATTGGCCTATCTAAGCCTCTTCGGACGGAAATAATATTTGGACATGTTAGCCTATGTGGATCTACAGGTTCGCCTCACAGTTCCTTAACTTCATCTATCAGTGCTTTTCGCCGATCGCTAATTTTATCCAAACTTAACTTGTATCCGTTTTGGTATCAAAACTTAAACAAGTCAAGATGTCTTGTGTATGCCATTTCAATAAAGTTCTCGTGCAAATGGAATGGTTAGTCAAACAGACAGCGTGTTTGGTTATGAACGATTCCTGCTGGCGAATTCAACCAGATTTTCGGTCGTTGACTGCTGTGCAGCACCTAAGCCATTTTGAATCGGTGGCTCTCCCAAAATCATTTATAATTGTTCCATGTTACTACAACTTACGTGACACGGTTTTTGTTTTCCAAAGCAGCTTGGAAGGAACATTGTACGGAAATTGTATTCACCTTCAAATTAGGCGCGGGCGACTACGGACCTTTTTTCATTTGGTTTCTTCTCTGTCACTTCCCTCATCAATTGTTTGTCTCCTATGATTGGGTCATGTTTTCTTATTCTTGTGAATATAAGCCAATGCAATTTTGGATCAGAATATAAGGTTTTATTTGTATGATAATATATTTCTCCAAGTTATATATGTTATACCATAATGCTCCAAGGGTTCTAAAACGTATCAGTTTTGGAGATGAAAATTTCAAATTTTGGAACTATCATCGTCTTTGAGCATAAGTTATGAATAAATATATTGTTTTCCAATATGATCAACCAAGCACCCAGTTAGCTAGTCACCTTTTACAGAAATATATAAATCTTGTTCCTAAAATGTCTTCTCCTCTGTCACAAAGACCCATTATAGCATACAAGAGAAACAAAAATATAAAGGACCTACTGGTTAAAGCGAAACTTCCCTCTGTATCAGACATGTTGTAATTCATTCACTTTAACAGACATATTCATTGGTCAATCTCTGTATCACTTAAATACTAATCTGTAGGCTGATTTATTCATAACCAATGCCGAATATCTTGTTAGCTACATTTTTAACAATATGTATACACTATTTATATATGGCCAATACCTTTTCTCAAGATGTCTGTACCTTACCCTTAACACAACTTGAAATGAAGGTCTATTAAGAAACTTGTCTCTGTGAGTTATCTAAAGCATAAATTGATTATTCGATCTTAATTAATCTACATTCATGTGCCATGCGGTGTGATTGCTTTTAGGAATAAATAAAATGAAGAAAGGGTCCAACATCTGGAATACAGTCATATCGTACTCGCAGTCACCATGTATATACAAACCCTTTTTTTATATAGCCTCTGATAATAATAAAAATGTCCATTTCTCGTGGATTAACATACCGGGGTTACCTTTTCAGCATCTCATTAAATCTTATCTTAGCCGTGTTTATAGTCTAAATCGTCATACATACTTTAAGTTGTTCCTGGCAAATTTGCTTTTCAGAAAGTTAATGGTCTTAGAAACGATAAACGGCCGCAGCTTTTCTCTGGTGGGTATTGTTTGACGCACATTAACTACTGGGCTGAGCGCTTCTAATCGTGAAATTACACTACAGTGGAATCTCCTGTAGCATGATGTGTTGTGGGTGACGGGGACCATGGCTAGGAATCATTCTTAAATATAATCAATTCTATTTCCTACGTCGAGACATTGATTCTTAATATACACAGGCCTATCTTGTTTTGCACTTCTTTCATTTGCTGGGCTGGGACTGATAGGTCGCCCCAAATATTGGAGGAAAATAATGCGCGATAGTCCGGCACTGCGTACGAGAGTTGTCTTTGTCTCGTCCACTATAGAAACTCTCGCGAGAATACGATTGGGCTAGGAATATGGCGGCATGCTATTATGGATTTGGACAGTGTAGTTCCACTTTTAAAAATACGGCAACTGGGCTATTTAAGGTCGCAATTGACATAAAAAATGTATCACAGCGTTCAGATTACAAAACAGTATTGAACAGTAGTTTATTGAACACATAAAAGTCGGTAAGTACAAAAATTTAAAATTACACGGTTAGGAGAGCTCAAACTCTGTATCTCTAGGCTACATGATATGACAGACGATCAGAGATACAGAACTCGGCATCTAGACGCACATGCATCCACAAAGGTATCCAGGCTTGGGACAGGCGGTATGGTGTATTCAGTATTCTACATCTGTTACTGATTGTGGAGTGGTGCCTAGCTGTCACAGTCCAAAACCCTACCCGTCTAACGTCTTAAAGGATTGATTCTTCATTAAAAAAAAATCGTAACTTGGACCATGCCTTAATCCTTCGAAGTACTTTTGTAAGTGTACGGAAAAATACCGTACACTGTTAGCACAAAAAAATTGAATAGTTATGGATACAATTCCATGACGAGAAATTTTCCTTAACCAGTTCAGGATATCCCGTAAATGCTCTTGGAAAAATACTGGCGGCAGACTACGTTCATTTATAATTAAGAAAGGGTTTGACCCTATAATATATCCTGTAGTTTTGAGCTGTGGAATATGCCGCTAGATTGTTTAGCTTTGTGGAGGAATTTTCCGTACTAAACGTTTTCTTATGATGTAAGGGATTAGGGAACAGTGGAGGGTCACGCTAGTACGCATTTAGCCCTTTTATGTAAGAGCACGTAGACCGTGTATTGTAGCTGGGAGAACACCTCTTGAGACAAACATAGTGAATACTGTACTAGGGAAATAGGTCATACGTCATAACAGAGGGGTCTATCTTCGATTAAAATACACTGGGAATTTCCAACGTTAAACTGAAATCGCAATGTCTCGACAGCTGACGGTTGCCTGTTTGTGGTCGACTTCCTTACGTCATTATGCCTTATATCTTTACAGCGGATACCACAAAGACGATGACTCAGCATATTTCAATCATTAAGGATTGACAAGCTTTTAGTTGTTAGTGTTCATTGTCAAGCGTCAAAACCATGTGAATTTTTGTCTTTTGTTTACGTTTCTCAAACCAATGATTCTATGCACGTATGACACTTTTTCGTATAGATAACAAAATGCCCTAAAAGCTCATTACATCTCAAATGGGGATTTACTGTTTTTATTCAATGAGAGACGTGAGAAGAAACAAAATATTCCAAATACTGGCATACCTATAAAATCAGGGTCGTGGTAGAACAAGAAATAGGGCTAATTCCTCCGTCTTGGCCCCACGTCACGCCTATACAAAAGTCACAATAATTTAACTCCTCCTTTCTTTCCCGATGTTTAAATAAAATTGTATTTGACTATAAGCAGAAGTCAATTTAATGGACTTCTGCTATAAGTTATATCACTTTGCAATAATAAGATTGAAAACCGTTAGAAAACAAATATTGCAAGTATGTAAAACGCTAGTCATTGTTTCCATTGTATCTCAAAATAATCTGAGAAAAAAAACTATATGTTTTGAGAGGCTGGCAATAGCGGCGGATCAATTTCCTACCTCACCACGGGTATAGGGCTAAGACGGAGGAATTACCCATATCCAATGTGCTACGGCGTGGGGTTGTAAAGGGGACGACGAGGCTCTCCGAGCTTAGGCCTAGCAGGAGATAAGCCGGTCTGTTTGTGATATATTTGTTTAAGGTTCTGTGATTGTCCTATATTTGTCTGGTCTTTTCTTCTCTTGTTTCCAGTGACGTCAGTGGCGATTTTCCTAGTTCATCGGGCTGGCACGCCGTCCTGTAAATGAAATAACCTTAAATATGACCTTAAACCCCAATCAATTAAACAAACAAACGGATATAAGAAAGGCCAGAAAAGAAGCATATTTTTTTTTGCAAAATGGCGAAACGATTAGCTTTTGTGGTTGTGATAGTATGAGTATATGACCCTGATATAAGCAAAATACCTTTGAAACACCAATGAATCAGTGAATAAATTAAAGAAACGCTTTACTTTTAAACTACTGTGAATCGATCCGCCGCAATCGCCGGCCTCTCAAAACATATATCTGATTTTTCTCTGATTTTGTGGGGACACAAAAGTCACAATGATCTAAATCTTTGTTTCTTTCCTGATGTTTAAATAAAAAAATTATTTGAGTTTATCGCCCGATTTGAAACGTGTGCGTTATCTCCCTTCGATTAAAAAATCGTGAGAAACCAAATATTGTATACTTAAGTAGGTAAAATACTAGTCATTGTTTTCAGTGTATCTAAAAAAAATCAGAGAATAAAAAATAGAAGTTTTGAGGGTCCGGCGAGAGCGGCGGGTCAATTTCCAGATATAGGCGGGACGTAGGGCTAAGACAGAGGAATTAGCTATATTCTTTGTGCTAAGGCATGGGATTGTATAGGCGCTTCCTGCTGCGCTGATGCTCTCAGAACTTAAGGTGAGGAGGAGATAAGCCGATGTGATTGTGATTTATTTCTCTAACATCCTCTTATTGTCCTGTATTCGTCTGGTCTTTTCTTCGCTTGTTTCCAATGACGTCAGTGGTGATTTTCCTAGTTCATCGGGGTGGCACGCCGACCTGTAAATGAAATAACCTTAAGTTTGACGTTAAACCCCAATCAATTAAACAAATAAACGGATATAAGAAAGGCCACAAAAGAAGCATATTTTTTTTTGGGGGGGGGGCAAAATGGCGAAACGATTAGCTTTTGTGGTTGTGATAGTGTGAGTATATGACCCTGATATAAGTGAAAACCCCTTGAAACACCAATGAATCAGTGAATTAATTAAAGAAACGTTTTGCTTGTAAACTACTGTGAATCGATCCGCCGATATCGGCGACCTCTCAAAACATGTATCTGATTTTTCTCTGATTTTGGGGGGACACAAAAGTCACAATCATCTAACTCCTTGTTTATTTCCTGATGTTTAAATACAAATTTTATTTGAGTTTATCGCCCGATTTGATACGCATAAATTATCTCCCTTTGCAATAATAAGATTGAAAACCGTCAGAAAATATATTTTGTAAGTAGGTAAAATACTAGTAATTGCTTTCATTGTATCTAAAAAAAATATAGAGAAAAATAAAATAGTATTTTTGAGAGGCCAGCGATAGCTGCGGATCAATTTCCAACTTTCACCACGGGTATAGGGCTAAGACGGAGGAATTAGCCATATTTATTGTGCTAGGGCATGGGGTTGTATAGGGGCTCCCTGTTGCGCTGATGCTCTCCAGCTACATTCTAAAATATAATCAATTCTACTTCCTACGTCAAGACATTGACTCTCGTCCACTATAGAAATTCTCGCGAGACTACGATTGTCCAAGCTAAGGCCTAGCAGGAGATAAACCGGTCTGTTTGTGATGTATTTGTTTAACGTCCTGTGATTGTCCTATATTTGTCTGGTCTTTTCTTCGCTTGTTTCCAGTGACGTCAATGGTGATTTTCCTAGTTCATCGGGCTGGCACCCCGTCAGGTAAATGAAATAACCTTAAGGCGCTAAACCTCAATCAATTAAACAAACAAACAAATATAAGAAAGGCCATAACAGAAGCATTATTTTTCCCAAGACGGAAAAACCATAAGCATTTGTGGATGTGACAGTGTGATAGAGTATATGACCCTGATATAAGCAAAATACCCTGGAAACACCAATCAATCGGTGAATCAATTAAAGAAACGAACGTTTGGTCGTCTGAACTTTTAAAACTGTTTTGTTTATTTTCCCCGATTCGGCTATATATAAGAATCCTTGAGTTTTATAACTTTAATTTGAGTTTTACTAGTTTATAGCGTTAAGTTGAGGTAACAAAATTTGTAAGAAATCAACATAGGGTCTTTGTAAATAAAAGTTCATATCAGATTTTATACACATTTTGCCCCATCCGCCAGGTAAAATCTATAACAATCAATACCTGAGCTTTAAATAGTGTAAAAAAGCGTAATATACTATATGATCGAATTTGGCAAATATTAAATTGTAGGCTAACTGTAAATGCGTTATGTAAATAAATTTTCATCTCAGATTTTATACACATTTTGCCTCATCCGCAAGGTAAAATCTATCGCAATTAATACATGTTGTTTAAACAGCGTTAAAAAAGCCTGATGTTCTATATCATCGAATTTTGCAAATGATAAATTGTAGGCTAACTCATGTCTAAACTCTTAATATGTTTTGAGAAAAGAAATAAAGCGTAACAGACGAAACTAATAATTTTCTTTGCGAAAACTTATTCGATTTCGTAAAAATACCAAATAAAAGCAGGATAGATCAGTTTAATATAACCAAGGTTTTCATGTTGGGAATGATTTTGTGGTGATAAAACTTCTGCCGAAGTTAAAATTTGTCTTTCATCTAAAGTGTATTCATTTTGAACTCATATAGTTTTCGAGTCTTTCTCTATTCTTTCTTGCATTTTTTCTTGAATTAAGAAAATGATATTTTACTTGCTCGGTTATCAAAAATAATTTAGAAACATTTTATTATTGAGGCGTTTAGAACTGTTTGATCGATTGTGAATTTGTGTTTATTTATTACCCATATAATTATAATAATAACAAATCAATTTAATAGTGGACAAAAGTTGGCAATAAATTTATGAAAACTTATGCCATGAATATCAATATGGCGTAGATTTCAAATTAAATTATTTTTAAAAATGTGAAACTAGGATGTTAAAGACTGGATTTCAACATTAATTAGCTGGCATGTTAGGCCTACTAGAATCTGTCGATTAAGAAAATAGAACAAAAATTCACGAAAACGCTTTTAATGTACTGAAAGATGAAGAAAAAATGGCGAAAAAAAAATTATTTGACATTGCATGACACCGATTAGGCAACCCGCGCCATGAATGCATGATCCAATGTAAACTTTCGGAGAAACTTTGATTGGGATTTTATATACACAATACTTAAACTGTTTTCGAGGCAAACAGCTGAAGTAAATCACAACTCGACTTTGACAAACCGTTTAAATATGACTTCTACGTTTATTATGCATATGTTGAACTCCTTTTTTACATACGTGGATTATTTTTAATAGGTGTAAAGAAAAGACTTCACACCTATTCATATTACTATAAATAACATAAATACTGAAAGTATTCACAGCCGATGAATGGTTACTTATTCTAGATATACTCCCAGAGACAAGGTTCTAAGAAGAAAATGGAACACCTGTTAAGGTTTTAGCTTCTTGTGGTCATTTGTGGTAATGAATAAAGCTAATTGTGTGAAATTATAACAAACAGTTATGTTTCAATTAATAGATATCACGCAATTAAGATTTTCACGCCAAAAGTTGTGATGTAGCCGTATGGTGTTTATACAATGACTGTTTCCCCATACGCGTACGTTTTCAGGCTTCTGAGCTATGAAGTGCGTGAGATTCTTTCACCATTTAAAATCGATTTCTATCGCTTTATAATTAAATATAAAAAAAAAAACATTTAATATGATGGAAACATGTTTCAAAGACATGTTTCAGCAGATGAAAATAAATTTGTATTAATGCTCATGGACATTTAACCTCGAATTGTTACAGATGCAGCAAGATTACCATCTACATGTTATGTAAAGTAGGCCTATGTGATAATTATGTAGCAAACAAGACGTTATGTATGGAGTGAGAATATGTGTAAATGTAAAAACTTTCGGTTTCTATGTTACTTATAATTGTAACATACAGCAAATAACGACTGCCCTTTTATCTCC
>JAVFBW010158621.1:0-11798 GCA_034783835.1 Mopalia ciliata
CTCCCCCCCCCCCCCCATATCGACTCTGAAATGTCAAAATAAAATGAAAAACTTTCCAATGATATTCTAAACTGTAACTTTTAGCAGGTAAAGGATTTAAACATTTGGCATACCACTGCTTAGTATATTAAGTCATATTCTGACAGGGAGCTCCTGTCACAAGCAGTAACTGAGAGCAAAAATGGTTGACAAGGTTCGAAACTCTGCCCGCGGCTGTACTTAAAGTGACGGTACAAAGTTGTCTGAAGGCTTTGATAGTTGTAATTACATTTTTACGTACCCTTCTCTTGCTTGATTCTGAAGGTTTGAAGAAACATAAATAGATAGCCTTCAAAGCATTCACTGACAAATAAAACCCCAACGAACCAGCCTATACAATAAAAGTAGATCGGGTTTATCTTGTTCACATGAGAGCTCCTAAGGTGGCCGATATCTGTATTGATTTTGTACTCGCCTGAGTATCTTCTCTTGTTTTTTTATCACCACATAAGTAGAAATCAAGGGTAGATGATCTCAGGAGAAAGGGTGCAGAGTCGGACTTGAGTATGATCTAGTTGCTACATCCTCTGGTCCAGCTCAATATTGCTCGGGATTTTAATATCACGCAGGAGAGGATTACTTGTATAGATACATACATGGCACAGGTGAACTTGTCAAGGTCGTTGGCTAGTCTTTATTGGAAGACGTATATTAAAATGCAATCAAATAGAGATGAAACAGAGATGTTTACATTTACAAATGCGATTCTATATTGATTTTATATGACGTGATCTTTCCATCCACACATTGGGAGCAACGTATATAATAAATAGCCCCGTTTGACTACTATTTCTGTCTGATGAAACCATATTCGGTAGTACTGAATATGCTTTAAATATACCGAATAATTGAGGTAAAATAAATTGTTGATCCCTATTTGGAGTTCTCTCTATTCTCAGTGGTTCTTTAGAAACTTATCGCTGAGTCGAATATATTATGGATACCGCATTTAGAAACTTCTTTATTGTTAAAAGGAACTCTAATTTAGCAATAATTAATTCAAATTGTATGGTTTATAGATTGGTGTTTTATGCCGTGCTTAAGGGTATATTACCTACATGAAGGCGGTGTATTGCATAAATAAAATGTAAAACGGGGATAGTTCAGTTTTGTTCAATTCAAAGTTAAAACAGCATTGCTACTCTTCAAACAAACCGCCCCTATTAAAAGTTTCTATAAAATACTATAATAAAATGTAGTGTTTTTGTACATTTTTAACAAGCATTATATGAGAAAATGGTTTATTTACATTTGTTGTTAATCAATTCATTTTTGATCATTGTTAAAAATTATATTGACTCAATATTTATCTCATACCAGAAAATGATGTGTAATATGTATAAGGTAGTATCTCAAAAATTATTTTATAACCTACTGCACTAAAAGATTTATTAATTTGTTATGTGTATATTATTCAACACAATTAAAAAACAAAACACTACAACATATCGGCTTCCTGATCCTCTTTAGCTCTGAGAGCAGCCAGGGCAATATGAAGCTTCCTACAACCAACAAGAAGAAGTTTATGGAAGTAGTTATATCCCTGTGCCGCAACCCTGAAGCACTAAGCCAATTTTGGAAGTAGACAAAATGGCGATACACCTATTACATTTGCTATCGGCCAGGGTCATGGGAGAAGCTATGAATAATACGGTAGGAGAAAGGGTAAATTGCATCAAAACCATTCCCATAATATTGCAGACTCGATTGCTTTCGACATTTGCTCGTTTTGAATGTGACCATGTGCACTCATCTGGCAGATTTGGCAAAGAAGTTCGTCTCAGAGATATGTGTGGATCGATATATTTTTCCACGCATACCGTCCTTATTTTTCTCATTTTGAGCCAGTCGTCGGACTCCGTCCCCCTTGACTCCATAAAGCATCCGAAAGAGTGATGAATGTAATTATTATAACATCTGTTTCGAAGCCAGCAGTATGCTGTTTGTCTATTTCACGAGCCATTTAATGGAAATTATAGATTTTATCCGGGCGCCGATTCACGACAGGCGAGTGACAGTTGAGAGAAATTGACAATTAAACTCCCTGACACACACTAACAGTTATTATTATCCTTTCTAAACTCTTTTTCCAATATGTGGCATTAAGAGTATTTCAACCCCTTTCAATCAAGGAATGTCGAAATAAAACCGGTCCTATTTTAACAACACCATGACACTTAACCAAGACCAGAATATAACGTTAGGAAACTGTATGGTTTACTCCGTTTCAAAGAATAGAGAGATCAACAGCGTTGGGTGGGAATACTATTTAACAATTAAAATAGACTGGAAGATCTATAATAACGGGTTATGGACACCAATCCATGGACACCAACGCCCTTGGAAATGTTACAAGTTGGAATCTAAAAATGTAACACATACATGTAAGTGTCCGTCCGTATTGGTAAGAGTCTTCCGATTATGTTTAGAAAGTTTCTGTCTTGACCACATATAAAAAAAATGATGATATCACATATAAGTACAATTCATTTCAGATCACGCAGTTTTAATTCTTTATCCTACTTTTCTGCGGATTTTTTTTACACATTTAGTCTTTGAATTCATGTTTTTTGTTTTTTTTTAATGACTAATTGATATAAAAGGCCTACCCTGCTTTTGTTAGCCAACTCAAACATATCTATACTCTCTCATAGATTTTTGACTACGTCTGTAGTTAAGTTTAGCGCATGCACACTTTTTGTAACGGTTAACTTAAGGACAGCTGGGATTTTACCACGAACGCCAATATGGCTTTCCTAGCAGATGACCTGTGATATCATATACTATAATATAACTACGTCTCTACTTGAGCTATACATGTGTGACATACAAAAGCTGCGATCTAAAAAGTACACCCGAGTTAAAATTTGAAAGTTCAGTATTAACACAAATTTTACTAGCAATTAAAAAACAGCTCTTCAACTAGATGGGAGTGACAGGTAAGGTAGACTTAAATAAACGGTGCAATAAATTTGTGTCATTAAGAATGGCTGCCATAGCTGATAGCCCATGGCGTTTGTAAAAGTTTATTGTACAAAACTTTAATTTTCTTGAAGTTATTGAGCATTATATAATTCATATAATAAGAATAAAGCAGAAAACGACACGATGTGGATGGGAACACAACATGAGGTGGGAATACGCTTGTATAGTTCTAGCTTTCAAATTACGTTAATCAACACATCAGTGGAGTAATATATTCGTATAAAAAGACGTGGTTATTTGTTGTAGGGTGAAACGGCATGCCTATCTACATGTGTTTTATGGACGCCAGTAACTCATTTGACCGTGTCAACCATTGAACCCTGCCCCAGAAACTGTCTGAACAAAAAATCCCCCTGTGTATTTTAAATATATTTTATGTCGTGTTCAATGTTTAACTATTTGCCATCAAATTTTCCTTTTCGCTATCAGAGTTTTTTTAGTTGCAACAACTGACGTGTGAAAATTTAAAACCAGATGGGGTTCTGTGATACCAGAGAAGTTCATGAAACAAATGGGGTCAAACACGGTGGAATGCTATCCCCCCTCCCTCTGCATATCTAGACAGACTTCAGGTGTCCTTTATGTAAAGTGCAGATCGCATCGATTGCAACGGAACGGTAGTTTTTAGACGTGTTGTTATATACCGATGTTCTGTGTATTCTTTGTATTCTAAATCAATTCAAATGTGTGTAAAACCAAACGGTGCTATATTTCAGCCTCCCTCTTCTGTCAATTTGTGAAGGGAAACGTGAAGAGTGTACGCTCACCCTTATGTTAACTTCGGGCATATTATCAACAAAGTCTGTCAGATAAACGTCCTCATTATCTGACAGACTTTGTCATGTAACTCACCAATAGTTTTAAATACATAACTTAAATGAATATGACATGACCTATGCTGTTGCCCTACATACAGCTCCCATCAACAAGTTGTCTGAAGAAACTCCGTGTTGTTAATATTAATGCCTTTTATAGATGACTGGAGAATTTTAGATATAGCTACAGTGTCAGTTGGATGTTTATTATACAGAACACAATGCCGTTCGATGAAAGTGCTAGAAAAAGTCTAACTGGACATTATCATTCACCCGAGCAATTAGATATAGGGGAAAACAGTAAGCCTTGCCAATCAAAATATATTCAAAATAACGGTCTGAAGCTGTAGTATTTTCTGTTGATGGCATCTTGATAAAAGAGGTCGCAACATCATGTAAACAGTGGCTTTGAATATTTTCCGGTTTAAAATACTAACTGTTCATGTTGAACTCTCTATGTTGTGCATCTCTTGAACTAACAGGTTGTTGAGGACTGTGTTATACTCGGACGTGGACAATACCACATGGAGAGTATTTTAATGGTGTAAAATTAGTACAGACGTCTTCAAATATTACCTGCAATATCATATTATGTATATACAGAATCGGTTATTTTATGGATTGTAACTTCTTATTCTTGTGATAAAAACCACAAGTTTTTAAAGATATTCCTGTATTGTCACCAGGTTAAAACAGGCTACGTCAAATATTAACTAATTTAAATCTGGAACCTGAAGTGTCCTCTAACGAAGGACTACCTTTACCCAGATTATAGACATATAAAAATATGGTTATCCATAATTGTACGTTATATTTAATATAAATCGCGCATTCCGTGCGTAGTTTTTCATTGCCAAAATTTATTGAAGATAGTGTATGCATTTTTATATAATTTCGCTAACCATGTTTATATCCAGACTGTTTCCATACAATAAGTGCCATTTTAACAATAAGTGCATATTTTAACCCCTCCACGGTGCTGGAATATGTTATTTTTTTTATTCCACTGCAGACAGTCGACTACACTAAAAGTTACCCTGGAACATTTTTTGTTAGATTAAGTAATCCTAAAACGTGTATGTGGCACAATAAATAATTCAATATCCGATGCACTGACCATTTAATTTGTGTAAATATTTAACCTCTCATTTTGAAAGTAAATTTGCACTTTGTGGCTGTAATAGCTCATCCCTATTTTCACAAAATCTTACAACGACCTCTGGCTGTCACACGGCCCAACTCCTGGTGTGGGTACAATAAAAGGTGAAGTATTGAGTTTAAAAGCATCAGCTACCGTTTAGCCATGGATTTCTCTGTTTTCATTGCAGCGGATAGACCAGTCCAAAGGATAAGCAGGTATCGACCCGCTAAACGGACTGTTGAGATTATGTGCTGTTCGTCGAGTGTTGATGTTTGCTACACGAGCTCGTATATATACCGGTAATTAACTCTTAGCTTAGGGTTATAGTGAACATAGAATCACAGATTATGATCCAGCAGTTGAAAAACTTGAAAACAGCCCTAGTTCCTGGCGGTGGAATTTGTTCCTTTAAAATCGCTGACGCCGTGGTCCCATCCCGCCTTACTTGTAAGTGCGTGATGTCTACTTGCAAAAACGTGGGCAAAAGTTGGGGATCCTTACGTGGTGAGTACCGATTGGGGAGCAATTCCAGGCCAATAGAAATCAATCCGAATTCCACATAGGGAATTATTAACTTTTGTATGACAGCGAACATATGCGTGTGATATGGACACCGCCAGTGGCCTTATGTTTCAGATACTGCTGGAAAGACATGTACACAGTTTTGCATTTTAACTAAACCTGACGATATATTAGGGTGACACAATCCATATCACCATTGTTGACTTATTTTACGTTTTTAGCAATAAACTGGCTAATGTTAAGGTCTTTTTAAAAGTTATTTATCTGTCCAAGTACACATCCTAGGAAGGCAATTCGTTCTTACCGAGCTTTTCATAGGACAAACTTTTCCCTAAACCGTTCTAAGTCAAATGGGAGCAGAGTAGCTAGTTGATTAAAGTTTGTCGTAATCAATTGCGTCAGAAATATGCAGTGTGGTACAAAGTCTCAACTCTGTATCCAGTAAAAAAGCATCGTGTTTATCGACCAGCTTTCGAACTTTATAAATGTGCATCTATACCGTCCTAGTTTCGTCTAGATAAGATAACCTCGGATATTTGAAATGTCTTTGATTCAAATACATACATGTTGTATCGAAGACTGCACAGAATTATTTAGGATGCCACCTTTTAAATTGGCCCCCTGGGAGGATTCTGACAAGTATGACCGACGTGTCTTTCAGAGAAGTTAAAAATACGCCGTTCTTGGCAAACATCTAAGTAGGATAAGTTGGTAGTATTATTAGTCTAAAAGAAAATCTTTTGGTGAACTTGAAAGCGAGGCACTATAACTTTGTTGTTTGACGCTACATTACCGATGGTTTGCTTACATCTAATTCTCCAATTATTAAACTTTGGACAATTCCTGACGGCTACATAGAAAAGTTACCTTATTTATCTGTGTAGACACACTATGCAATAAAATCACATTTATCTGTTTTGCTTCCTCAAGTGCATAATGTATTCAGAAGGCAAATTCTTTTTTTACTTTTCACTTTTAAAACACTACCAGAACTGCCTAATATCAGATTCTTTTTCCAGCAGTGAACACTTTTTGCCTTGACTATAGCCCCAGACAACTCGGGCACATATTCGTAAACTACTGGTAGCCCGACCGCTTATATTTATGTTGGCCCAACAACTTACTACTGTTGGCCCAACCACTTATACTGCAACTGACCTAGCCACTTATACTATGGTTTGCCCAACCACTTATACTACTGTTGGCCTAACCACTTGTACTACCGTTGGCCTAACCACCAAATTACTACTGGCCCAACCACTTAAACTATTGTTGACCCAACCACTTATACTACTTTTGGCCTAACCACTTGTACTACCGTTGGCCTAACCACCAAATCACTACTGGCTCAACCACTTATACTATTGTTGGCCCAACCACTTATAATACTTATACCACTTTTGGACTAACCACTTATACTACATTTGGACTAACCACTTATACTACTGTTGTCCCAACCACTTATACCACTTTAAGCCCAACCAACTACTGTTGCCCAACTCTTATAGTTCAGTTGGCCCAACCCCATATACTACTGTTGGCCCAACCATTTATAGTACTGTTGGCTCAACCATTTATACTATTGTTGTCCCCAAACCTTACACTACTGTTGGCATAAAACTTATTCTGCAGTTGACCTAACTACCTATTCAATGTAGTTACATACTATTACACACATAGTCGGATTCAAAACATTATAAAATCATAAAATGTCTTATACCATATTTGGTTGTTTGTTTTGTGTTATGACTTATTCACAGGGGTTAGAAGACAGGACAAGAGAAAAAAAGAACTCCCTCAAAATTTACAAATTTGTATTTTATGTCCGTGATTATAAATTAGATTACCATCTCTTCTGAATTTCATGATGACCACATTTACTGAACGTAGGATTTTTATAGCGCCGCCAAAGTCACAAGCAAGCAGCTAGCTAGTTCCACGGACAGTTTGGTGCTGGCTCAACATACCATTAAAGCAATTCTCCTCATATCCTGAGCACGATCAGAATGAATAAGTTTTTCTTCTGTGCCTTCAGTGAGATGGGTGATTTTACTTCCATTGATAGAGTTAATCTACTTTCCGGTATTAGTATTCTGCACAGGATAAACACATATCAACAGGAGAATAGACAGGGGATGCCTTTTATATGAAGCTAGAATACTTGATAATGTTTTTAATTATATCAAGTACGAACAGGTCTATATCTACAGCTATCAATGTAGTGTAGCAATTGAATAGGTATTGGTGGCTAGTGGTCGAGGATGATTGGCTGCGACGAGTGCTTGTGATAAGTGATTGACTGGGATTAGTGATTGACTGTGATTAGTGATTAGCTTTCATCCCATATTGACTGTGATTAGTGATTGAATGTGATTAGTAATTAACTGTGATTAGTGATTGACCGTGACTATTGACTGTTATGAGTGATTGTCTGTGATTAGTGATTGACTGTGACTATTGACTGTTATGAGTGATTGTCTGTGATTAGTGATTGACTGTGATTATTAATTGACTGTGATTAGTGATTGACTGTTATTGGTGATTGACTTTGATGACTGATTGACTGTGATTAGTGATTAGCTTTCATTCTTTATTGGTTGCTTAGTGATTGGCTGTGATTAGTGATTGACTGTGGTGAGTGATTGACTGTGATGAGTGGTTGACTGCGATTAGTGATTGACTGTGATTAGTTATTGACTATGATCCGTTATTGACTGATTAGTGATTGACTGTGCTTAATGATTGACTGTGATTAGTGATTGACTGTTATTAGTGATTAACTGTGATTAGTGATTGACTATGATTAGTGATTGTCTGTAATGAGTGATTGACTGTGATGAATGATTGACTTTCATCTGTTATTGACTGTGGTTAGTTATTGACGGTGATTAGTGGTTGACTGTGATTAGTGATTGTCTGTGACAAGTGATTGACTGTGATTAGTGATTATCTGTGACAAGTGATTGACTGTCATTAGTGATTGACTGTAATTAATGATTGACACTGATTAGTGATTGACTGTGATTAGTGTTTGTCTTTGATTAATGATTGACACTGATTAGTGATTGACTGTGATTAGTGTTTGTCTTTAATTAGTGATTGACTGTGATTAGTGATTGACTGTGATTAATGATTGACATTGATTAGTGATTGTCTGTGACAAGTGATGGACTGTCATTAGTGGTTGACTGTAATGAGTGATTGACTGATTATTGATTGACTGTGATTTAGGATTGGCTTTGATGAATGAATGCCTGAACGCGAGTTTTGATGAGTTTTGATGATATAAAACACTAGGAAACACAAATAACGTCCCAGTCGTGCCGAAATGACGATTCACGTCAGGCATCATTAAATCTATCAATGAAATAGCAATGGAATATTTCGGTATCAGGTTGTTATTTAAATCATTTTATTATATCGTGATATATGTATAAGGTTATTAAATAATTATGTAATGTCCAGGTAATGACATCCATGAATGTGTCACTCCAACAAACTACACACTCACTTTGATAAAGGCTTCCCAATACATCCGAGAGCGCGAGAACAATGATAACATATAAGCTACTTACGTAGTGATAATAGTTGGCAGCATTTTCCATGTAGTATTTAATAGTCGTTTATGGGCAATAGTTGTCTCCCGAATGCCTTTTGTAACTATGTTTGGTATATTTTACTTTAACAAATTGTTTTATAATAGCATTGATCTGTTATACTGGTGCAATTTAAGTGTGCAAAAAAAAAAAAACATCATAAAAAAACAACAACAACTTTCAGCACCAAAGCTCAGATTGCAAGAATTAGCATTTATGAGTTGTGTCTATTCAATGGAGAAATGTCTGGAGTTTATATCACTTAGCTCTGCTCACTGAGAAAACGAATTTGAGACCGGAAATGAAGCGGGCTGTGTGGCATCTGCTATGTCCAGACGTGGAGAATTTACATACAATCAATAACGTTGCGGGAAAATCTGGCTGTTGGCGTAAATTGAGCGGAGAAATGGTGTTTGATTTCAATGCGCTGTCATTAAAGGGATCATTGAGGTTAGATATAACCGATGGCTACCATTATGCCCTTGGCAAGCTGCATACTGATAAGTGAATTGGTCGGAACAGACAAGGGCCGTCACAAAACCCATCTACATTTTATCGGCAGTGACTGGCGAGACAAACTTGATCTTTAGCCCGACCACTGGGACTGTTTTCAGCAGGAATTAATTTTAGTTTTTTTGCCGGTGTAGAGTCCCGTCAGATTAATGTTCGTGTAGATAGTGTTTTGTTTATTAATTATCCTACGTACGTAAAGACAGTGGTCTTTTATGCTGACCGCCTCACAAAGAACTGAGTTTGTTATATAATTCGTATGTAAGGGAATTAGCCGTATTTGCTATTTATATGTAGTCGAAATAATCAATCTCCTTCGCCTAGGTAACTGGTATTTTATTGCAATTGAATAACATTTATGCGTCAGGTGTCTGCGCTTCTTGAACGATGGATACGGACACGTTACATTTCAAGACAACACTTAAATAACATGTCATTTAACGTTTAAAGTCTGGTTTGAAAATGTCGGCAATTTAGATATAACCGTTGTTATTAGCATATATATCTTTTGTTTAAAATGTCGAATGACAACCATAAATTAACGCTTTTAAACCATTATATTTTCTGAATGATGTGGGTGGGGATTTGCTTCGTATTCCTTATCTCTTTAGCCGCCATCTTGCTAACGACTATATTGCTCTGAGGTTTATTTATACTGTAACTGTAAAGAAACAGTGATTTTTCAACAGATCATATGACCTGAAGTTTATTTATACTGTACCTGTAGAGAAACAGTGATTTTTTAAACAGAGCCTCTGACATGAGTTGTATTTACTGTAGCTGTAGAGAAACATTGATTTTCCAACAGATCATTTGACCTGAAGTTTATTTATACTGTAGCTGTAGATAAACATTGACTTCCGAACAGAGCCTTTGACCTGAGGGTTATTTATACTGCATGTAGCGGTAATAAAAGAAACAGTGATTTTCAAACACAGCCTTTGATCTGAAGTTTATTTATACTGTAGCTGTGAAGAAACAGTGATTTCCCAACAAAGCGTTTGATCTAAAGTTTATTTATACTGTAGCTGTAGAGAAACAGTGATTTTCCAATAGAGCCTTTGACCTGAGGTTTATTTATACTGTAGCTGTAGAGGATTTTTCAAAAGAGCCTATGTATATAACACCCATACACTGTTCCTTATTTTTGAAAGTGATCCATTGTTATATAAGTGAAATACTATTAAGTGAGGCGTTAATCACAAAACAATTAATCGCTTTGACCATAATACTCGAGCAAAATATAGGCCCTATGGGATTCATATTTCAAAGTGCAGGATCTTCCCGTTGCCCTGGGCATACATGCACAAAGCCTCCTTTAAATAGGCTAAGGTGACCCTAACACTTAACGGGAAACTTAAGATGGAAATTAAGACCCCTTATACCTTATGCTAAGGAGGCTTTGTGAAATAGGTTTGTCTCCTTAGTTTACGCTTACGGAGGCTTTGTGCAAGTGGAACCTTGTGCTAAGGGTCGACACGAGCGGATCTGTTTGTGATGTCTTGGTACTATTTCTTGTTAATGTTCTGTATTTGCCCTGTCTTGTCTTTGTTTGTTGCCAGTGGTATCAAGGGTAGCTTCCTTCGCCCGTTAGGCTGACACGCCGTCATATGAGTGAAATAACATTAAGTACGGCGTTGAACTCGATTCACACAAATAAACTTTACAGTGTCATTCAATAACATAGTTTGATTGCTTGTTTAACATCTTATACGCCAAAATGTTTTTGTGTCCTTCATTGTGTGGCACAAGATTTACTGCCATTTTACCATGAAAAACATGTGATTATAGGTGGAATAACGTCTTTGAACAATAGTTCAACTTTTGCAAAGGCTTATTTAATTAGTTCCAAGACTAGATGACTACGCCATTTTGAAGATATATGCCAAGATTGAGATGATAGATTAATCTTACAATCATGTATTTCAAAACTAACTGCGGTATTTTTCCCACAACAGGATTTACAACCAATAACAACCATTCAGCCTTTGTGTGATAAATGTTTTAGAGCGGATTATAATTTTCTTAATTTTCACCCCAAGTAATCATTAAATTCAATTGGTTATGATTTGTCGCCAGGGGTTAACAGTTTTAAACGCCACTGCTTTCCAACGAAGCCATACTGTAACACCAAATAATTAGTGGTTATTGTCAATAAACAGTATTAAACAAGCACTGCTAAGTCTATAT
>JAVFBW010158632.1:0-11797 GCA_034783835.1 Mopalia ciliata
TTGTTTGTGATGTTCTGTATTTGTGTCCGTCATCATATAAGTGAAATACCCTTGAGTACGACGTTAAACACCAATCACACAAACAAACCATTTCCTTTAGGAGTCCTGGAATGTGTCTAAGGCATCACTGTCTAGTAAAGATACCATCAACATCAGGAACAGTTTGTTGACTATGAGGTATAAGTGTGAAAATCTTCAATGTGCCTCGGACTATCATGGAGGAAGCAGAGGGGCCGAGTTATGACGTTTTCTTCTGGTTTTCCACCATAATTGAACCGTTATCCAACATCATAATAGTGAAATACCCTTGACTATGAGGTTAAACCCTAATCAAACAAAGATATCATGAACAGTTCAGTTGCTGTTGTATAAGTGATTGTAACATATTTGTGTAATCTGTACTATATATACATGTAAAATTGGAATGTATGTGATAGAGTGATTTCATCTTATAGGAGATCAAATAATAACTGGTGAATTGTTGTCTTTGTTAAGGTGCTGGCAACCTGTTTTGTGAGGAAAGCGATGGACTATTTGTTCTCACAGCGAGAGCTGAAATACCTGGACGACATCATGCCAGAAAGCAGCAAACGAGCCAAAGAAGATGCCAAAAAGGGTGACGAACAAGAGGTTTGTAGACTCTGTTAAAATCAGTGTTGTGCTTATTGTTAAAATTAAAATTGTCAGGATAAGTGGGTGTCCTGGTAAAGTCAAAGAGATGACACTACTCTTGTATGGTCTTTTCAAGACGTTTTTTTTATAAATTTTATTTAAAAACCAATGTGTCGGTTGAACTTATGCAGTTCTCATATCAAGATTGTGCCGTGGCTTAGTGGTAGCTGCACGCTTCCTAATTGAACCTGCTTCACTGGATCTAGTCCCCCTGTCAACCATCAGGTTGTGGCTGTGTGCTGTGGCTCCGGCAATCATGGAGGTGGTTTTTATGAGATTTTCTTCTGGTTTCCATCGTAATAAGACTAGGTGCAGTGTGAAGTGGACAATTCGTCGGCCTGTCGCTCGGAGCACAATAAAATTTAATCCGCTGTGTTGATGTTGGGCCATGTTAAAGGTCTATCTCTAACCTGATATTAGCGATTTAATTTGATGTTAGCGGATAATCCTCCATCCAGCTACTGGCCCCTGGGTACTTTCAGGTCTAGCATCTTTCATTATTACATGTTTATGATATCTATTTGGAAGAGAAAAATGTATAATTTGACTAATTTTTTCTAGTTAAATGATTATTGATGATAGGTAAAATAAGAGTAAGATGTATTCATTGTGATGATGTTTCCAGCATGAAGAGTTATTGAAAGATGAGGAACATATGATGGGATTGAAGGACGAATACCTCAAACCAAGGGACAAGTTTAACCCCGCAAATACAAGACGCGGTAGTGTTGACACCGACAGGGTGAATATCTCCGAGGAAATGTCCAAGACGGCGATCTGGCTGTCCGTCAGGAAGGACTCTCAGCCTCAGTTTGAAAACTCAACGCCGAAAGATGGCAGTCCAAGGTTTGAGCACACTCTTCATGTTGTTTCACAAATCCTTAAATTGTTTAACAAACTCTAAGAGTCGATTTCATAATCTAACACAGTTCCATTATTTCCTTTTGCTCTGTAAATCAATATATTATTATTGTCAGAGATTTTCTGTCTGGTTTTCTGAGGACAGCTGTCAAAAAACTTTTTTTATGGCTGCCATGGCTTATCAAAGTTACTTCAAGTATTCTTCTTTTCTGAGATCTATTGTTAAAAAACCCTGCTATGTTTGGATGTTAATCCGAGGCAAACATTCTCTTTTGACATTCTCTATTGTCCAAGAAAGTCGCCATTGTGTTAACCAATTGTAGAATTTTAATTAACCCCGGATTTAAAAGTCTGTTTTTCTCTATAGTGTTTGAAATTTTACATACTCTTAATTTGTAGAAACATTTTCTTGAAACCAAAAATTGAAGAACTCTTTGACCTATTAATTTTCACTAATGAACTGAGAGACCAATGTTTGAAGTTTCGCTTGACTATCGATTTGTGGAGACTATATAAAATTTAACATTTTCCTTTAATCACAAATTGTAGAGACTCTCTGACCTTTAAGTCTACTGATAAATTGAGAGATTCACTTTTCTCTCTATTAAAAGAGACTATCAAGTTTGCTGTTTTACTTTACTCATGAATTGTAGCAACTCTATGATGTTTTATTGTACTAATGAATTGAGAGACTTATGTATCACTTTATTCACGATTTGTAGAGACTATATAGTTTGATATTTTTCTGTAATCATGACTTATTGCGACCCTGTGACTTTTTACTGTGTTCTCACTGTTCTGATAAACTGTGAGATTAATGTTTGAAGTTTCATTATACTCATGATTTGCAGAGACTAGAAAGTTTTCCATTTTCCTGTAATCCCGAATTGTAGAGGCTATAAAGTTTGATATATTTTCTGTAATCCTGAATTGTAGAGGCTATACAGTTTTATATTTTCCTGTAATCCCGAATTGTAGAGGCTATACAGTTTGATATTTTCCTGTAATCCCGAATTGTAGAGGCTATAAAGTTTGACATTTTCCTGTAATCCCGAATTGTAGAGGCTATAAACTTTTATATTTTCCTGTAATCATGAATTGTAGAGACTATAAAGTTTGATATTTTCCTCTAGATGAGCCCCTCTTGTTTGACATGTGTCACATTTCAGTGATCACAATTCCCCTCAGATATGTATTCCCTTTTATCTTGGTTGTTTTTTATTCTTCAGCAAAACAAAGAAAAAGAAGAAGAGTAAGAATAAGGACAGGGATGCGGAGGAAGAATCCCCCACGGAGCCGGAGGAAAATTCCCACAACCATGCTGATCAGGGCCAGCCCATTAAAGGAATGTTCTTCATCCCTGGTGAAGAACCAGCAGAAGTTATGTCAGAAATTCCTGAAGAAACTGAAGATGCTGACGAAAGCAAAGTGTAGCGACAAATTTCACAATGTTGTGCTTACAAAGCGTAGGGCCCATTCCACAGAGAGATCGTAGCCTTAGTTCATCTTAATTACCATGGCAACCAGTGTAGAATGTATTGTGTCATCATGGCAATTGGGATCAACTTAAGCCGAGATCCAATTATCCCCAGGTGATGTAAAAATTGAGTTCACCATATCTTTCACATGCATTTGATCTAAATAGAAAATACTATGTTCTACTGTATATTTAGTTTGTATAAATTCAAGTCCAAATGAAGGTTGTGCTTTTGGTGATATTTGCCTCACGTGTCCATTAACTGAGCAGCTATGAAGAATAAATCAGCAAAGAAACTAAAAGAGTCCATAATAGTAATACTGAGATGGTTATTTGTGGCTTTGGTTGGAGATGTATGGTTATAATGGGGAATTGTCGAATCAATTGAAAAATAGGTAGAGCTGTTAATGAAGAAATGGATTCAGTTCAACATGTCCAATCTACAAAATTAGATGAGCTAAGGGCTGACACAAGAGTATTGATAATAATAACAAAATGACCAACACATACGTGCTGATTGGGGATCTTGTTGTATTCAGGAAAATAATTGTAATCATGATCATTTTATTCTGTATCAGATTAACTTCTTTGTATATGTTGCATTGTGATAATCTTCTTTTTTTTTTTGGCATTGAAATGTACGTGTATTTGAATCGACACCTAGTTATTTGTTTGTTTATTTGGCTATGTACAAAACCAGGGTCAGTATGCATAAAGCTAGTTAAGTATTTCTTAAAGTTAAGAAAAACATAGCAAATTTTCAAACATTATTTTAAAAAACCTGGCTTAATTTTGTATGATCTTAAATAAAAGATTATAAGTGAAATTGGTATAATGTCAACTAAGTTATTTCACATTTAATTTTTTCATGATCAAATGAAAGGCTGAAATTTGGTTAAATATTCCTTAACTTCAAGAAAAAAAGAAGCAGCATTATAAATTTGGACCCAGGTCACATGTTTATTTGTATAGAAACTTGGACCTTATGAATATATAAAGAAATGACAAATAATGCAACTTTGTTAAATTTTATCAAACCACTACGAATATATGAGCCAGAAATATTAAGGATTTGGTGAGATTTTCTCAAAATTGGTTTAACCAACATTACTAGTTTTCACTATGTCTGTACTTGAATTCACTCTGGCCTTACTGGTTTCATACTCACTACTTTATTCCAGATTGCTTAACACTGATTTATCTGTGATTCCTCAGTTTGACAGAGCCTAATAGTTTTATGTCTGTCAAAGTTGTTCATACATGTATTTAAGTCTTCTTAATTCTCAGTACCTAGATACTCTACAGGCAAAAAATATTTTTATATGAAGATTTTCTGAGTGTCTTTGTCTAGCTGAATTTGATTATATTCTAATAAGACCATTCCTGTGTAAATTCTCAATACATACATTTTTTACTCCATTTTTGAGTTAGTTGCACATGTGTGCTCTCACTCTCTTTTTGGGTTGGTGGATATGCTGTCCTTAGCTTTCTGGCTAATGGCAGCATATCCTAAGATGAATTCTAGTGTTTTATTTGGCACGGGAGGAACAATAAATGTCTAACATAACACATACTTTTAATTTTAATTTTAGTGTTTGTTTGGCTTCTAACTGGTGTGACTATTTAATACATGTACATATTGCTGGAAAATATATTACATTTTAAAGACAATATTTGTATGCAACTGTAAAATATGATAATAAAATGGTGCTTATATATTTTGTAACCAGGAAAATGAATGTATAATACAACAAGATATGCAACCAGGAATAATAACATGAGGCCTTTGAATGTTTTTGATTCATGTGTATGGAACTACAGGCTATGTGTTACCTTCGAAAACAATTCCAAGGATTCTGAGTTGAGAAGGTGTAAAACATGTACTTGTCTACAGATGGTTCTGTCATTCTATTACTCCGCACAACTGATGCTCCAGTGAAATGACCTCAAATAATAAATAAACTTTTTATATGGTGAGAATCAAATACTGCATGAGATTTGTGATGAAAATAGGACTGTATTTGTGGCTCTACCAGACTTTACTTGTTGCTCTACCAGACTTTACTTGTTGCTCTACCAGACTTTACTGTGTTGCTCTACCAGACTTTACTGTGTTGCTCTACCAAACTTTACTGTTACTCTAGTAGACTTTACTGTGTTGCTCTACTAGACTTTACTGTGTTGTTCTACCAGACTTTACTGTGTTGCTCTACCAGACTTTACTGTGTTGCTCTACTAGACTTTACTGTGTTGCTCTACTAGGCTTTACTGTGTTGCTCTAGCAGACTTCACTGTGTTGCTCTAGCAGACTTTACTGTGTTGATCTAGCAGACTTTACTGTGTTGCTCTACTAGACTTTACTGTGTTGCTCTAGTAGACTTTACTGTGTTGCTCTACTAGACTACTGTGTTGCTCTACTAGACTTTACTGTGTTGCTCTAGCAGACTTCACCGTGTTGCTCTAGCAGACTTTACTGTGTTGCTCTGCCAGACTTTACTGTGTTGTTCTACTCGACTTTACTGTGTTGCTCTACTAGACTTTACTGTGTTGCTCTACCAGACTTTACTGTGTTGCTCTACCAGACTTTACTGTGTTGCTCTACCAGACTTTACTGTGTTGCTCTACTAGACTTCACTGTGTTGCTCTACCAGACTTTACTGTGTTGCTCTACTAGACTTTTCATGATATAAAGCATAGTTACAACGCCAAAAAACAAAGAAAATGAATTTATTATGATTAAAGTAATCACCATCCATTATCATTCTTCTGAGTTGTTACTACACTTTAAACTCCTAAGCAGTAGACGTAATATCTAGACCTTATTAATATTCATAGTTACTGTTATGTTAGCAAGAAAATAATATGTTGGTTTAAACATGCCTACAAATGGGACCAGTTAGATTTGTGAATAATGAATGTGAGTGGAGAAACGCATAAATTGTTTAGCACCGTGATATTTGTTAGTGGATTTTGTTAAGACTATTGCCGCAAACCTATTAATGACCTTGATGTGACAGGAGTTAATTGTTTACAATGGTTTCCCTGCATAACATTCCTTGTGGTGCTTTTATCTCATCTTAATGACTATCTCAAAGAACTGTTTTTATTTCTACTTATTGCTACATTTTAGGGTCTCTGTCAAATGTTTTGGGTCCAGGAGCCCTGTTTCACAAAGCGATCATTGCTCATGTTAAACATAAATACCATGGCAACCAGTGCTGAAGACTTAGTGGTGTCATGACAGTTATGTTCAATGTATCAATGTAAGCGAAGATCGCTTTGTGAAATGAGTCCTAGGCAGTAACTGTGATTGCATGGAACAGCCGATTTCAAATAGTAACAGGCTGCATAATTATTGCTAAATGTATATGCAATGTAGATAGAAAAATGAGCTATTGGGCCATAATACCAATAAACATGCAAATATTTAATCAAATTGTTTCCTCATTTGGGGGTGTTTTATGTCTGAATAATGTGTGATTGTTTCCTCATTTGGGGGTGTTTTATGTCTGAATAATGTGTGATTGTTTCCTCATTTGGAGGTGTTTTATGTCTGAATAATGTGTGATTGTTTCCTCATTTGGGGGTGTTTTATGTCTGAATAATGTGTGATTGTAACTGAGTCTTAATTCACTTAATTGCTAAAGTAAAATGAATTAGAACCAAGCCAGCAATATTGTGTCACATTCGATGTGAATCGATCTTTAGACTACATTAGTTGTCCTTGACCTGTGCGATCATAGGGGTCACCTTGGGGCACCATTAGGCACCCAGAGGGCTGGGATTCTTTGTTTGATCGGGGTTCAACATCGTACTCAAGGGTACTTCACTTATAATGACAGGTTGTCCATTCCGCAATGTTCCTTGCTTAAATACAGTGGAAAACAGGGAAACCTCAATTAAACCACTCTGCCCTAATTTGTGTTTCACTCATATAACTGATGGTCAACAGATGCTATTTTGTTTGAATGGTGCTTCCCGCCATACTTATTTCACTCAAATGAAGCCCAATGGGTGAAAGAAACAACCCTGATTCCACTGGCAACAAACAAAGACAGGACTATGCAAATACGGGATGTAGTACAAAGACATCACAACACATACACTATTTTGCCCCTTGGCTGGGAGGGAGCTTCCTGATGCCCTGGTGCTGCAGGAGCGAAGGGGCAACATGAAGCCAATCTGTTTGTGACGCCTTTGTATTGAGCCCTGTGATTCTTCTGTCTTTGTCCTGTCTTATATATGCTTGGTGCCAGTTGTGTTGAGGATAGATCGCGTCAACAATACAGAGATTTTGAGTTATCAGGATATGACACCATAGTGATGTCCCTTTGCGAAATGACATTGCCACTTTATGGCACGGTAGGGCAGCCTGTCTATACTTTAACACTGGGGGTCATAGAAGTGTCAAACCATAATTATTTCATTTTTTTTTTTTCATCCAACTGACAAGGTTGTCCTTTTTTTTCATCCATGAATGGAAAACAAAAAAATACAAATTTAAGTTCTCATTTTAATATAAATAACATTTTAGTTGTCACAGATGAGCAAAGTATAGTATGAAGTCAATAGCAAGCATTCAAAATACAGTGTAATGCCTACATTAGCTTGACAGTCAAGGAATGTGCATACAGCCTCATGCAATAAACAGATGGACACTGAAGTACAACAATTTTTGTTTGTTTCATTGTTTAATTGAGGTTAAACATCATACTCAAGGGTATTTCATTTATATGATGACAGATTTTACACTTCACACTGTTCCATGCATAATGACAATGGAAAACTGGCCCCACTATTGCTGGAGCCACATTATGGGGCTCCCTCATACCTGATGGTCCACTGGCGGACAATCTCATGAATGGTACAATGAAGTAGGATGAGTAAGCGCTAACCACTAACCCAAGGCTTATATTAATATTCGTTCAGTAAATTTTACATGTACATTTGAGATAAAACTTAAATTTCCGTAGCTGTTTTTTGATGGATCTATAGATAGATTTCTCCTTTAAAACTGGTCCAAATTCTGCCCATGTCTAGAGAGAAATTGATTAATAAATAATTTTATTTATAATGATATACAATTTAAGCTTAGTAGCTTATCTTTTGTCACTCTTTTAGTACAATCATTGCTTCAAATTATAGATAATTAACATTCACATTACAATGATTGATTTGTTTGTTTATTTGATTACGGTGTAACATCATACTCATGAGTGTTTCACTTATATGACAAAGAATTGTCCTCCTCACACTGTTCCTTCGCTAATCACGGTGGGAAACAGAGAGGAAACAACGTAGAAACCAACACTCTGTTTGATTGGTGTTTAACGTCGTATTCAAGGGTATTTCACTTATATGACAACGTATACAAATAAAGGACATCACAAACAAATCTGCTTCCCGTTACCTTTAGCTCTGCGAACACCAGGGCAACAGAAAGCAGCCTCTTTTCTCGCCTCTTACGATTGACCGAGGAAACCGAAGCAGTATTCTGCAGGGACATGGCCCACCCGCTCCCTCACGGGGCTATAAACCAACACCGTGTGACTCATGGTCACGCGTATACTAGAGGGTCGACAGGTGCAAATGAAAGAATTCCGTTACATATGTCATTGGAAAGCAGCATGGTTAAGGTTTAAACTGATACCAAAATTGTTTAACTATTTTAAAAATTGACGGAATTATCACAATTACTGTGAAGATGAATGATAAAGGTATTTATACAATAAAAGTATTTTTCAAAATTTTCATGCCACTTATCCTTTGGAGGTCTGGGCCTGTATTTATGAAGCTACTTAAGTATTTCTTAAAGTTCAGCAATAGCCAAATTTAGGCCTTCCATTTTCCCTTGAAGAAAGTAAAATTTGAAATAATTAGTTCACATTTTATCAATTTTACTTATAATCTTTCATGTGAGATTATAAAAAGTTAAGCAAAATGGTGTTCATGTACCTAAAATGAGGATTGAAAATTCGTTAAGTTTTTCTTAACTTTAAGAAATACTTGAGTAGCTTTGTGAATACCGGCCCTGGAGCTCAAAATCAATATGTGTGAAATGGGACTCATTTTGTGGTGTCAGATCACATAGGTCAAAAGAATTGTACAGGGGAAAAATGAAGGCAAAACAATCTCAACATATGTAAAATAAGTAGTATAAGTGATAACAGTTTTCCATATCCAAGAATATCGCATTGTGTGAATATTTAAAATGTCCCAAGCTTTTCTATAATCCCTTCATCTGTGACATGAGCTCTTCCAGACTTTGCTCTGAGGTATCCACGGTAACTGATTTGTCTGTCTGAAAACAGAAATGGTATTGTTATGTGCTTGGTGCTTTCCACTTTCATTCACTTTAAGGTGGTGCCACTTATTGGAGGAGTGCTTGGTGTTTTACACTTTCACTCACTTTAAGGTGGTGCCACTTATTGGAGGAGTGCTGGGTGCTTTACACTTTCACTCACTTTAAGGTGGTGCCACTTATTGGAGGAGTGCTCGGTGCTTTACACTTTCACTCACTTCAAGGTGGTGCCATTTATTGGAGGAGTGCAGTTAATCTCTTCCCACAAGTTAAACTAATGATTTAGCTGAGACGCTGCTTTTAAAAGAGCACCCAACAAAAATTCATGAAACAATGTAGCTGAAAGGCTACTTAAGCAGCTCCCAAAACAAGCTTATGAAATGATGTAGCTGAAAGGCTACTTAAGCAGCTCCCAAAACAAGCTAATGAAATGATGTAGCTGAGATTCTTCTTTTAATTTAATAGAGCACCCAAAAGAAATTCATGAAACAGTGTAGCTGAAAGTCTACTTAAGAAAAACCCAGGAAGTTTAACCGTGGGTTATTTCCCCAGAAGGCACTCACTTGATTTGATTCTGCTGGTTTTGTATAAGCTACTCTGACTCCCTCTGTTAACACTGGTTTTTCTCCTTCTGCTGACTGCAGCTCTTCCTCTGTTGTTTCTGACACCAACTCAATTTCTGGAAAAAATTAGAAGTCAAAATTTGTAACGTAGTCAATGTACTGCTACAGGATATGTCTTAATGAAAAGAATTAATATTAAACAAAGTTCATATTCTAGAGAAAGCAAGTTATAAATTACCGTAGGGTATCACTACTTAAAATTCCAGGTCCGCCATATCAACTCTGATTTTAGCCGAATGAATTCTTAGAATGACTTCCTCATATCGTAAGGGGGTTGAATGTAACAACAACAAGTTTGAAGAGTGAAGTTATAGTCTGGGAAAAAGTCACATTTTTATATGTCAAGCAACACTAGCCACTCCCACCTTAGGTCTAGCCACTCCTTTTTAAGTCTAGCCACGCCTACTTTTAGTCTCACCACTCCTGCTTGAGATCTAGCAACTCCCCCTTTAAGTCTAGTCACTCCCTTTGGAGAGGCCCACCTGACTTTAAGTGTAGCCAAACACACTTTAAGGCTAACCACAATTTTACAGGATGTGTATTAAACATTTTTGAATGATTGATTGATTGATTGATAGATTGGTGTTTTATTGGTATCTACACCTTCACATGCTGATTGTCGGATGGCCCTAAACTCCTCACAGTGACCAATAAAAATTCCGTCATTTTAAACAAAGAAATATTTAACTTACTCCAAGGATTTTCCTCGTGTACTATTTCTTCAACTTTTTCTTCCACCAAAACTTCTTTGGGTTTAGCCGCCTCTCTTTTCTAAAAAATGTTTTGAAATATACTAAGATTAAAAAATTTCTGATAGACATCTCAAATACCTGCAAATACAAACTAAAAACGATTCACTTCATATTCATTTAACACTTGGCTTGGAATTGAAAAATGATGGAAGTCCACACTGAGTGTTACTGTACTGTGTTTGTGGTTTATTTGTTTGATTGATTGGGGTTTAACGTCGTACTCGAGGGTATTTCACTTAAATGATGGATTGTCCACTTAACAATGCACCCAGCTATATTACGGTGGAAAACCGAGAGGAAACCTCATAAAAACCACCCCTGCGATTGCCGGAGCCATAACATGTGGCTCACTCATGTACCTGATGTTGAAAATGTGGACTCAATCCCGTGAAAGGTACATTGAAGCATGTTCAGTTAAGTAAACGAATACACTACCACTAAGCCAAGGTCGCGGGCCCTCTGACAGGGGTGGGTATTCCATCGTATGATTGATTGATCAGGGTTTTCATGATGTGCTTTGTGGTAATTCACCTATACAGGCCCGTGCTGTAATCTTTTCTGGCAGAACCTTAAAATCGATCCTCTAAAATTTTGAGACCTGCATTTTCCCATGGTTTTCTTTTTTTTAAATACAAAAATGCACCTTTGTGAAAAATAAATAAAAATTGCTTTAAAATACAATCTGATTTATTGATAATCGGATGACAAAATTTGTCAAAATCAGTGGCAAAATGAAAATTTAGGCTTAGTGAAATAACACTGACGAGGACTCTTCATGAATATTCAATAAAAATGTGACATATGATATTGACATGAAATTGTGCTTACAAACCTGAAATTGTTGTTGTTGTAAAATACAGTGTTTGTCGTCACACTGTGGATTTGGTTTCATGGACATTCTAGGGAAGAAGTCCTGGAGTGCGTTGTAACCTAGATAATGACTAACATCTCCAAACTTTAGGAGAAATCTGAAATTTTTCAACAGAAATCTTATTAATCAACCTGTGCTACATAAATATTAATATTACTTGAGATTGTTTGTTTGTTTGATTGGTGTTTAACGTCGTACTCAAGGGTATTTCACTTATATGACAACGGACAAAAATACAGA
>JAVFBW010158643.1:0-11797 GCA_034783835.1 Mopalia ciliata
TATTCCGAACTACTCTGCATTACAACCCATGGCAGATTTATCGCATATAATATAATTATAGCCAATGACTTGATAACGGTGTAAGAAACAACACTGAAACGTCATCCTAATAAACCCAGAAGTTGTTAATCCATAATAAGTGTTCCTGTGTGAATGTGCAACCGACTTCTAAATGCCACTTAAAGAGTTTATAAATAGATAGGTTAAAAATGTCAGTAATTTTTTTTTACACATGTAGGGAAGATGATTTATACAGTGGAGAACATTTACATGTCTGCCTGTCGAGCTTTATAACCCAGCTTTAATGTAAAGTGCTTACAAATTGCTTTCAAAATTTCAATACCAATACAGTAACAAGAAACTAAGAAAGACAAATTATAATAATAACAAAAGTGGCATTTCAAAAAAAAATTAAAATGGATTTTAAGTAATTTATAAGCGAATAACTGTACAAAAAATATGAGATTTTCTCAGAAGAGTTTCTCACCTGTACCCTCCATATCAGAATGACCAAGTACCCTGGAACCTGGTCTCCCATCACTGGTGATGTGCATATCATCAGCGGGTGACGGTGGCGTCGGTGGTAGGTTACGACGACTGCAAACAATTAACTTAAAACATGAAGCTGTGCATGGAGAAAGGTATAAATTAACAGAAAGTTATCCTAATTAGATTGTTTTAAACGAATTTGCCATCTAGTGATATATCTGTTGAATAAACAGTCGTGACTTTAAGAAATTTTAATGTACATTATAAGTTCAGGTTGACAAAGTCTACAAAGAAACATTTGAAATCAAAGTTAAGCTTTGTTGGGTCAAAAAGGCAGATTCCAATTATTTTATTGGGCTGTTCTTTTCTTAAATAACAGGTGAAAATCACCTTAATGAAATCTGCAAAATATTATTAAAATCTAATTTATACTTTAAACTATTAAAACTGTTTTGGCAGCAGAATAAAGGACAGAACCCTGTAAAATTAACTCCTCATAGTGCAAATAAAATCTGCAAAATATTAAAGGAATCTAACTAAAATTTTCTGAGAGGTCATGATCACCTCAAATTAGTCCATAAAATTACTATAGTGGAAGCTATTTAAAAGACTCGGAAATTTTGTATGAGAAGCAGAAGATAAGGTTTTCATTTAGAAAGCATCAACATTTGTCAGAAAACATAAATTTGTTCGATTACATGCTGTGATATTGGCACAAGTAGCGAAAAAGTTAGGATTTATCATGGACGAATTTGAAGTGATTAAGGGTATTGTACTAGAGTGTAGTAAAGGGTACAAATATGCGAGGACATGTCACAGATCAAGAACTCAACACATGTTAATTATTGTGGAATCATATTACACATATCTCTGTCCAGTTTTATTAAGGATACTCTAACCCCCAACAAAGTGTTTTTACATTTTGCAGTTTTACTTCTAAACTACTGTGAAATTTGCAACACATGTATATATATTCTGAATCGTCTTTTTCTGCCGAACAATAATATGTAAATTATTTTTTTCTAAATCTTACAGAAAAAAATATTTTGCATAAAAAGTTTTTGTTAGCTCTTTTTCAAATTTACGTCAAATGTTCAATTTTACATCAGCGTATAATACATTACATGAACCAAAAAAATGTCATTCAGTTTTTTGCTGTTAATAGTTTTCTTGCAATGTTGTGTTAAAGTTCAAAAATTTTAAAAATGAGTCAAAATAGTGAAATTTTGAATTTCAATAATATGGAATTGAGTCATTCTATGTTTGTTTCGCAAATAATTATATATATATATATTGTGAAATATAGCAGTTTCTCTATAAAATTGACAAGAGCTGACTGTGTCAAATGTTAGTTGAATTCCATTCAAGCTGTGATCAATGTCTTAATAAACTAACACCAATCAACCACGTGTGGAGTCAGTGAATAAGTGCTAAATATACAATACACAGAAACTGTTGATATGCATATATGCACAGTGGGCAGACTGTTAATCCTCTCCAGGTAACTATTCGATTTAATTGATTGTCAAAACACCACTGTTGTAAATAATGTAGTCAAGTTTTAACATCAAAGTTAACGGTCTTCAAATTCAAATTTTTTCATCGGGTCTGCTCTAGGATAAAGATCACTATCTCAACTTTTGGAATATGCAATAATAAAGAAATCGCAACTATGGGCTGAGGGGGACTTAGAGTATCCTTAAGAGGCTCAAGAAGTTTGTACATGCGCCAGCAAGGCCTTCTTGGAACCTTGCTGCCCAGATGAAAAACATCTGACTAGTTAAAGTGTGTATCGTAGCAAAATTAACAAAAAATGGGAAAGGTATGCCAACCCTAGTCTTATTGGCTGAGCTTTACAATTTTACAATAGAAATAAGGGACCATTGTTATTTCTGATTAAAATTGTTGTTGTTGTATATTATTTATTTTTATTATGAAAACTATTTTATATTGAAATGTTTAAGTCTGTTTTTTAGCATATCTCAATGACGACTTTGTACAAGAATCTGTAGTAATCTCAATAGATTTCAGTTGAGCATCTCTTGACAACCTATTTCTGATTTGACCTACCTGGGTGGTTGTGGTGAAGATGTTGGAGAGTGAGCAGGTGACTCCACAGGAGAGAAGAGTCGAGGGGGGACAGGGGGTGGACCTTCCCTTCGAGATGCACTGGGTGAGGCCAGAGGAGACAGGTGACTACTAGACTGTAAACACATAAGATATAAAGTTTAAATTCATCTACAGCATATGTCTCTACATTATTGAGAGCAATAGCACATTGCTCATTCCATGTGAAAACTCCATGGCTAAATGCTGATAGTGGAATTAATTAAATTGTTTGTTTGGTATTTCATTTATATGATGGATTGTCCACTTCACACTGTACACAGCCTTATTACAGTGGAAAACCGAGAGGGAACCTTGTAAAAAACCACCCGCGCGATTGCCGGAGCCACAACATGTGACTAGCTCATATACCTGATGGTAGAAAGGCGGACTCGAACCCTTGAACGGTAAATCGAAGCATGTTCGGTTCAGGAAGCGAGAGCGGCAGATGTATTTCTAACACCCATCACGGGACGTAGGGCTCAGACGATGGAATCAGCCCTACACAGTGTGTGAGGGTCACTCCACAAACAAGAAACCCAAATAATATATTTTAACGATTGCTGGTTGTGAATCTGAAAGAAATCCAGTTATTCTTCAAAACAAAAACAAAAATATACTACTATACAATGCATACAACTATAAATAGCGTTATCGTGCATTAATCGATTACTATATATTACGTAACGTTTTTTCTTCAACAAACATGGATCTTCATTGTGTTTAAGTTATATGACCCCTCGGACAAAATTCCGACCTGTTTTATCTAACGCCAGGTTACACATTTTGTTGCTTAACTGTTACCGTCTGTCTTGAATACACGTTACCGGGCCTCATGGGATATTGTATATGACTGTTTAGACACATGCATGTAAAGTAAAATCAAGATTTAAAAATAGTCGATTTCCCATAAAAGAACCACGAAACAAATGTGTATAGAGTGTGTCATGGTTGTCTCATTAAAGAGCAAGTATTTACACACGATTCGCAGTCAAGCCAATATAATCGAGAGAAGATTGTACCAACATTTACAAATGCCCGTAAAAGTGTGACTTGGATGGTACACCATTGCAATGCCGATTTATTGTTTCCGATCGAGGAGTTGTGATTTTGAACACTACAAAAACATGCTAAACCATTCTTAATGACCTAGGTGACAAAATGCCGATAGCTTTAAACAGATCTTAGTTAACCAACCTCGATATATTAGTTTGGTATCTAGAACACTCTACAACTAATCCTTGATTGATTGATTGATTGATTACTGTTTAATTGATTGATAGATTGATTAGTGTTTTACGACATAAATATGACACTTATATGACGGTGGTGTATTCCAACACTGATTGACACTAGCACAACAAAGAAGTGAAGCGTTTCCATATTAATTGACAATTAATTTTCTCCGTTGCTGAGTTATAGAAGCTTTGCTACTCTTCAAACAAACTGCGCTATTTCATGAAAACAGACTCACCAGAGCACGCTTTTATCGCCAAAGTCTTCTTTATAGATTGTAAAGCATCAAAATTGTCCCTAGAGAATCGATGATCGCTAACCGGTTCTGAAGCGATTCCATTCAGCTCCTCGACGTCCACCTCAGGTCCTATTCCTATTACAAACAGCGTTACCTGCTTTTTTGTCAGCGCTGCCTGCTCTAGAGTCTTCCTTGTGATGTGCGATAACCCGTCAGTCAAAATAATACCAATTTTAACCGCTTCTGGTCGATCCACACTTGGCTCGAACGCGATCTCGCGCATGAACTTCAGTGCGAGATCTGTGTAAGTGCTTCCGCCTGTGTACTCGACATCCATGATGGCCTCCTGGAGTTCCGGTTTTGAATTGAACGTCGTCAAAGAAAACTGTGGATAAGCGTCGTCGCTGAAAGTCAACAGTCCTACTCTGGTTTTCTCTTGGCCGACGTCAAACATATCCACCAAGTCTTTGACGAATTTCAGTTGTTTGTCGTAGTCATCCATATAAATGCTACTTGAGGTGTCCAGAGCAAAAACCACATCAGCAGGTTTCCCCCCACAGGCTGAAATATCAAGTGACAAAAACTTAATTTTCATAAATGATTTACACTGGACTGAGTGTCATTTCATTTGATAAATACAAACTATTTCAAATCGTAGAAAAACGTTTCGGATTTTTTCTTTTATTTTATTTTGACACTCATGCTGGGATAGGACCGCTTGTGCTGCGAGCATTCGTTTGTGTCGTCTGCATCGCTGAGCGTGTATTCAAATGAGGCAACATATCCCCATGATAGCTCACAGCTGGTTAAAATGGCAAGCTATTTGTGACACCACATCGATTGATGCCATCTTTTTTCCGATATACATTGTTGTGTAAATGTTGTTGATACCATTTCCTTGAATTGCTACTCATCCTCATGAATTTCTCGAAAAAAAAGTAGAAAAAGTTGTTGATTCCCAGAGCCAATATAACCAAAAGAATCAGCCAGTTTGGGCCAGTGTAGGATTTGTTTGATTTCTCCCCCAACACAAAGCTATTACACATCACCATTACTTAGGTCATAATGGTATTGCTAAGACTTCTGTCGTCATCTTGACACCTCGTCCAAACCCTTGACGCGGTATACACCATTCTAACCCGAACAATATATATATCTCTTTTGCCGCTATAAAAGTGGCAATTCCCCTTTGTTTGCAGTCACCAACCAACCATAAATAGGAAGTTACCTCCCGTGGCATAGCGTGCTGCTATGAAAACGCAATCAGGCTGAGATTTAAAACAGGAAAAAACGCCGCAAAAAAAATCTTCCAAAACAATTGTCCTGATATTTTGATGCCACTAAAATAAAGCCATTTTGAAGCAGATTTTCGCGAAAACCAATCCCTTATTTGTTTTGTAAGTTAAGAATTAAGAATTAATTAAAATTAAGAAACCGAAATTAAAAGTGGAGGCGGCCATGTCTTATTTTTTATTATCGAAAATTTGTTACATGAACATTCGCACGCTGGGATGTAACATGCGTTTACCCTCTTGAGAAGTGAAGTGCGAGTTTGTAAAGGGATGGGAGTTGGAACAGAGATAAACAAAGGGGTCATAGTTGTCTCGGTAATACCGCTGAACTGTGCCCCTTATTATGTATATTTGTGCACGGCACGAAACCCGCAGCAGGTTGGGATATTAGATATCTTAGATAAACTCAATAATATATATTGTATTTGGCCTTACCTTCAGCAATTACCTCCAGGCTCTCGTTCTCTGGAGACTTCGATGTCTTCAGATTTTCTTCCGCTATAAACACATGTTCGAAATAAGGAATATACGGTTAATAGCTGGATACTCTTTTTGTTTTGTTTATGTGATAGGGGTTTAATTCCTTACGTTACTTAAGGTTATTTGACCCAAATGACGGCGTGCCAACCCAATTGGTAAAGGAAACCACCCTCCACAAAACTGGCAAAATTTTACAAGACATCACGCAATGTAAGGACATCACAATCAGTTGACGTTTAGCTTCGATATCGCCAGGGCAAACAGAAGCTCCCTCCCAAGGAGATTTGCATGATAGATTACATAAACCTAGCCACTTGTTCAAATCTGATGCATTGACGGTAGTGGAATCAACGACAGTTTTGTTTGTATTATGTATATACTGATATTTCGATGAGAACATATTCGCATAACAGTCATAAATGGTTACAAGTGCTTATTACATTAACAAACCTTTGTGGTGTTACACGATTAAAAAGTTTCATATTAATTATAATTGAATGTCTGCTATCTGGACTCTATTTGACCTGGTATACTATATCCCAGATTTGACTAACCTTCTATTTTAGAACACCAGGTGGCTGAGGGGTCTAGGTGGCCAGCATCTATTGCTGGCAATTCTCTGCCTAACTCTGAGAGTCGTGGGATCGGTTCCAAGACAGGTTTCAACCTTGAAAATTGGTGCATTACTGAGGATCATGGGATCGGTTCCCAGACAGATTTCAACCTAGAAAATTTGTTGAGTGCGGACAACTTTTAAATATAATAGCAGACAGATATAAACAGCAATTCAGTGTGGGACATAACTAGGACAACGGAAAGGTGTTTACACAATCATTTTTGTCCTGATTCTTAAGTTATGATTTGTGATATGCCGTAAAACATTTTTTCTCTTTAATAACTTAAAAACAGAAACTTTACCTGTACAAGCCTTGCTTGCCAGTTTCTTTTTGATGGAAGACAGAGCGAAGAAATCATCAATTTGTAAAACAAAGTTAGATTTGGGTTCACTCCCTATGGATTCTAGCTCCCCCTTGTCTACACCGAAACCGATTCCGACTACGAACATGATGATGCCGTCTTCTCTGGCCAATAGCGCCTGTTCTCTTGTGAGGTCAGGGCTGTAAGATAAGCCATCGGTTAGAACAATTCCAATTCGCGGCACTCCCGGTCTAGCATTGTCCGCACTCAAGACAACTTTGCGAAGATATTTCAGTGCTTTGTCGGTATGGGTGCCACCACCGTAATAGGGGATGTCACCAACGGCTTTTCGCAAGGTCGTCTTGTTGGTATGAGTACCAAGGTCAAATTCAGCATGGACGTCATCGCTGAATGTAATGGCCGCCACCCTCATCTTGTCGGCCCCAATGTCAAAGATGCCGACAACCTCTTTAACAAAGTCCAACTGCGCAGCATAGTCCTCTTCGTAAATACTGCTTGAGGTGTCCAAAACAAAGGCGATCTCGGCGGGTTTCCCTCCACATTCTGCCAAATGAAGACATGGTAGATTATTTCCACACTTTCAAATTAAAAGACAGTATAATTAAATACATCACTGTAATACATTGGTTACAATGATTAATAGTTATATATTAAGACTCGAATCCGTTTTCGAAAAAAAAACAAAACCGATGATCTAAATACATTGGGACGTTGCAAATACTTGGACAAAAAATCATTGAATGGAACAAATGGATTGGAAACTCCATCGGCATCACTGGAATGAGGAAGAGCCCAACTCCAATATCAGGGGCCCGCTGTCTTGGTTTAGTGGTTAGCGAGTGCGCCTTCTAGAACGAGTTCGATGTACCTTTCACAGGATCGAGTCCGTCTGTCGACCCTGAGGTATATGAGTCAATCACAAGATGTGGCTCCGGCATTCTCGGCTAGTGGTCTACGAGGTTTTCCACCATAATAAGTGAAATACCTTTGAGTACGATGTTGATTCCCATTCAAACAAACAATCCAATGTCAAAGGAAGGAAGAGACACAACACATAAGAAGTGAATAAATGTAAATAAAATCAAAATTTTGAAATTCTCGAGTCAATAAATGTTGCATAATGCTCATTCCCTGTGGAATAATGCTAAGCTGTTGTCACCAGGCAGTAATGCCTATTGAATCTGTCAATATAAGTCAATAGTTAGGTAAAGTTAACACGGGCAGGCTTTTTGATAAGGTACTATATGAAGCGACATTTTATACACGCTAAGCTGGTGTGTTAGATTCGGGTTTAATGCCGTATACTTTATGTTGTTTCAACACTTTAAGATTTAGACTTTTTTTACGCCACGATGGTGAAAAAAATCGTACTGCAACAAATTATACCACATTTTAACCAAAATATCTTTCAGATCGTATCTGTCCTAGTTTTTGTACAATATATTATTAACGACACAAAATACTTAAAAACTGAGTTAAAATAGCGAAATGTAAACTTTTTAAATAAAATATCTAAAAGCATAAAAGAAGAAAAGTCAGGTAAGATATGTAAATATGTAGTGAATTTCGTAATTTAAATTAACTGTTATTATTTAATTATTGTATAACAATAACGACTCTCAAATCAATATCATATTGGGGTACTCTTAGACTATCCTCAAACAGTGGCGATAATTTACGAAATGTGTACTCCCACAGTGTAGGAAGTCTCTGTGGAGATAAAACTCACACACATTACTCACAAGTGGCGTGCAGTTAGATCTTAACGGCTCTCTATTCGTTATTGTCTGGCTGGACTCCTCGGGCTCAAAATGAACCGATTTTTTTTTATCGCTTGGATTTAAAGTTACTTATTAAAACTATGTGTAGGTGTCAAAAAAAATTTAAAATTCTAATTAAAAACAGTTAAATTGGAGCCTATAATTCCGTTTTCTTATGATCATATATTAATATCGCAAAATTTAATTGCCTATTTCTGGCACTTCAGTTTTAAACTCTGATCGCTAGAAAGGTGCAACTGTTGATATGCTATAACGTGTGATGTGTAATGTGGGTACACCATTTTGACCTTAAAAATCTAAGCCAGTAGTTATTTTAGATACTTTACCTTTATCTGCTGCTAGAACGAAGCCCTGAAAAGCAAACAGAATTGTAAGCTAGAAAGAAATTACATTTTTTTATATTCCGTGACTGTAAATTCTGGCGCAACCAAAAATTACTTTTTGATTTCAAAGTAAAATTAGCTTCCTGTGATCAGCATTCTAAAATATAATCGATTCTACTTCCTACGCCAATACTTCGGCTCTAAGATACACCCGGGCCATCTTGTTTTGCACTTCTTTTATTTGTTGGTCAGTGGCATACATCGCCCACAACATTGGCAGAAATTAATGCGCAATGCCAAGGCATGGCGTACGAGAGTTGTCTCAGTCTCGTCCAATATAGAAATTCTCGCGGGAATACGATAGTGTGATCAGGCCATGCACTGCACCTTCGTGTTGTAATATAGGCTGTACTGTTCTGTCTTAGGCTGTAATACAAAAATCTCATTGTAAAGAAAAATTATTTACTTACAGCAAATGACAAAGTTATGTTACAGTACCATATGACAGTTAAATACTATGAAGTTATTGTACATGGAAATAATTGCGAGACAAAACATCATACAAACAACAGATTTTTGCGGCCACGCAATAATGTCATACCTTTGAAGGAATGGCGACCATGAGTGGGAATTAGGTTCTATGCATAGACTGGGGGAGGGGTGGGGGCAGGTGGTTCACACTCATAACAAAAAAAAGCTACATAAAGATAAAAATGATAAACGGTAACTTAGTTAATGAATGGGGACTTACAAACCAACCTTTAATCGACCGAGTCTCGGCGCGACCTACGATGTTGTAAAGAGGCGCGACTATAACGTATGTCCACGGGAAAGACCTCAATAAAACATTAATTGCAAGCACTTCACAGGTACGAAACAAGTTGCACAGTTTTAACAAATAAAATGATACATACAAAATGATAGACGGTAACTTAGTTATTGAAAGTGTTCCAACAGTCCAACATTTAACTGACCGAGGCCTGACTGAACGATATTGTACATTAATCGCAAACAAATTACCAATACAAAACCAGTTCCGATAGTTTGTCAAATGAAATGCTACATATTAATAAATGATAAATTAGTAAAATTTCGATCTTACGTGAAATAAGGCGATTCCAACACAAAAGGCTGTATAAATCGGCAACCCTACAGAGCCAATCTTGATACACATAGACATATTGTTGTTATTACGACAGTGAATGCAGTCCGGTTATGCAGAGACTTCCAGACAACAACTCCTGAAAACAAGCGAATTCTGCACCTAATTTATAGTTGCTTAATCCTATAATTAACCCGATTTATCGCATGTCTATTTTCTCAGGGTATTCATGTTGCAATATTATAATATTATATTTTATCAAACTTCCGTAGATTAGTCGGCCTGTTTGTTATCACGCTGAACTCTCGATAACGATGACCTTTCGAAATTGATTCTACAATGTCCAGGCTTCATGGAAAACAAGAGCTAATTGATGGTACCAAACTGGTGGCACATGTACTCGGAATATCAAGTTGCTCAGTGAACATAATCTGATATTAGTAAATGTTTGTTTGTTAGAATGTCAAAAACTTGTTGTTTTGATCGCGCCCAATTAATAAATGCCTATGTGTTAATCAGTCATAATGACCTTTTCAATACTCGGTCAACTTCCAGTAGGTTCCTGTGGAATGGTACACCGGACGTTTAACTCGACAAACAACAGAATTTCCTAAGAAACAAACACCGGCCATATTGGATTACCCTGCCAATGACGTCTCAGCGCTGATGGCAAATTATTTTGTGCCAACTGATCAAAGATTATAAGACCGCTTATGGCTCCCGTGCTCTGATCTTAAGGAAAAGTAAAACAAGATACCAAATCCCCATTACAGTCCGTCATCTGCACCCAACAGAAGAACACAATACGTCAATGGAAGATCGATAATCAGGCCAGTGTGACAGAACTTAAACGAGCTCCCCGGAAGTGAAGACGAATTTGAATTTGAACTTGCCAAAAGACAATAAACGCACTATTTGAAAGAGAGACAAAAATTATGAAAACGAGGCTTAAATGCCCTTTTTACCGTATCAGATGGCATCTTCTTACATAATGTCATAAATGAGACACACCTAAAAGCACATACCATCATGCCGTTATTACCACAATATTACGTGAATTTATATATTCATCGCTTATATATCTAGACAGGATGGCGACTATTTTAATAAGCATGGAGTTTAGTAAGTGCACATTTTCAAGCTTCAAATGTTAGAAAAATACTGCTATTAACCGAAGTAAGCAAAAGTATCGCCCGTATGCATGGATGTGTGGTGACAAAGGAATAAGCTGGTTGGTACATGTATCAAGACGTTTGAAGTAACATGCATGAATAAGCTGATCTTTTCAAAGATTTATCAAAGAGGGAACGTGACATATTACAGGTAGCTAACGTACGGCATGGGTATTAGCCGTGAAAATTTGTCACAAATAAACGGAACATGTACATAGTGCCATATAATACACATATACGCGACAAAATGGGAACAGCCTGGACGTTGAGATATTACTTAAGATACAAAATTATAGTCGAAATAGGAATACATTTTATTTATTTATTACTGGGAATTATCTTTTATTATATTTAATAACCGTGTTTGTTAAAACAAAAAAACATATGGGAACAACGCATTGCATTGAGAATAGCACACAAACCGCCACCACACCACCACGCTACCACCGCCACACCACTACGCTACCACCACCCACACATACACACACAACCGGTTATAAGCCAGGTTGTCAAAACTGCAATTAATTTGAATAGCAAATAGTGCTCAAAATACTGGCAGAAATGCGTGAAACTCAATTATAATATGCAAGAGTTGATCAGAAAAAAAAAAACAAAAATAGCAAAATAAAAGAAAATAAA
>JAVFBW010158654.1:0-11796 GCA_034783835.1 Mopalia ciliata
GTCCTTCTTATTGTAACAGATGAACTGAATAACTGGTCTCAACAAGCTATTCAAGAAGCTAATCAAGCAAGGCAGGCTGGAGTAGAAGTTATGGTTATTGGATACGGGATTAACTCCAATATAAATGCCGCTGTAGCAAGAATACAGTTGGTCCCAATAGCATCAAAAAATGATCAAGTCTTTTTTGTTAACAATCTGAGAGAACTGCCAAATCTTCTGGATAGTGTCACTGATAAAATGTGTGGTAAGTATTTTGGACATTGACATCCAAACTCTTATTTGAACCAAATCAACTAAACAAATTCCTCATAGATTTTGTTCCGATTTCCTCCACCTTTAATTATGATGTCTAGTTCCTTAATATTTACACTTTTATCACATCAGGAGTGATCAGACTTTCATTTTGTGAAAAAATATAAATGATTTTTTATTTGATATTTTGTGATTTTTTTATATTTTCATCAGAAACTTTTGTATTTCCAATATCTGTGATAAAATGTCGCTTTTTATTTCTTACTCTCATTCTTTGTCTGGCATTGTCATTGATATTTTTATTTCCCCATCTCATTCTGACATGCATTAGTGATAGTGATTTCTCACTCTCATTCTATATCTGGTATACTTTATGATTTCTTTATTTTTATAGTGTAATTGATAAATCTTTATTTGGTTCAATGTTTTTTTTTTGGTAATTTTATCTGTGATAAATTGTGTCAAAAAATTAATTTTGTTTGTTGACACAAACATCGCAGTACTCTATATACAATATATATTTTACCTGCATCTTAAATAAAATTGAATTTTTTTTTTATCTCTTTTCAGACATTATAAGACCCACATCACCTCCACCAACTTTACCTCCTACAACCCGTCCCCCAGTAACAACACGCCCACCAGTCACAACGCCTCGTCCAACAACAGCTAGGATTCCTGTTACTACAACATTGAGACCTTTGTCACCCAAGTGCCGGAGTTCAGCCGAGCTGATACTTATGGTAGATGCTTCCAACAGTATTAATTTTGATAGCCAAAAAATTTTTGTTTCCTCAGTGGCAGAATCTATATACTTAAACCCTGTTAATGGAGTCCGTGTCGCTGGTTCATCAACTAACTCTAGAATCCAAGGATTCCCGTTTAATCCCTTTAAAAGTGCTGCAGATATCCGCCTAGAATTTAAAAAACTATCTTTTGATCAAAGGTCAACGAGAAAAGAGTCAGGAATACAGTTTGCAAATGAGGTTTTCACTGTTCAGAGCAGACAGAATGTTCCAAAGGTCCTCTTGATTATAACAGATGAAGCTAGTTGGTCTCAACGAGCTATTTTAGAAGTCAGTCGGGCAAAGCAGTCTGGGGTAGAAGTAATCGTGGTTGGATATGGGATTAACTCCAATTTAAATCCTGCTGCAGCAAGAATACAGTTGGTCCCAATAGCATCAAAGAATGATCAGGTGTTTTTTGTTAACAGTCTGAGAGAACTGCCAAATCTTCTGGATAGTGTCACTGATAAAATGTGTGGTAAGTTATTTGGCTTTCTTTTTTCTGTTTAGTTTATTTCACCATGTGGTAAGGCCTGGACATCATTTTCTCTGTCTTTGTGTAGTATTTTTTGCCTACATTTATTTATTTTACGGCACTGGCAAATTTATCAGACCATAGTAAGGGTTTTGTACATGGTTTTGTAAGTCCTTAAATGTCCTGCAAATTACTGGAAAAATGAACTGAAATTTTCTAGTACTGGAATATTCTGGAAAACCCTGTTTGCTCCTTGAAATCTTACGGAACGTCAGTGCATAAGTGTTCTTTTTTATATAGAAAGACTGTCACTGGCCTATGCTGTAATATTTTCTGGCATAACCTTAACATCTGTCTTCTAAAAGTTTGTGAGGTAACGTAACAATTGCAATTGTGTCTTTGTGAAAAAGATAGCAATAAAACATGGTTCTTGTGTGTTGACACATACATTGCAGTATAACATTGAACATTTTTTATTCATATCCTTTTCAGACATTATAAGACCCACACCACCTCCACCAACTTTACCCCCAACAACTCGTCGTCCAGTAACAACACGCCCACCTGTCACAACCCCTCTTCCAACAACAGCTAGGATTCCTGTTACTACAACATTGAGACCTTTGTCACCCAAGTGCCAGAATTCAGCCGAGCTGATACTTATGGTAGATGCTTCCAACAGCATCAATTTTGACAGAGAGAAAAATTTTGTTTCCTCAGTGGCAGAATCTATATACTTAAACCCTGTTAATGGAATCCGTGTTGCTGGTTTATCAACTAACTCTAGAATCCGAGGATTTCCTTTTAATCCATTCAGAAATGCTGCAGATATCCGCCGAGAATTTCAAAGACTTTCTTTTGATCAACGGTCAACAAGAAAAGAGTCTGGAATACAGTTTGCAAATGAGATTTTCACTGTCCAGAGCAGACAGAATGTTCCGAAAGTCCTCTTGATTATAACAGATGAACCTAATTGGTCTCAACAACCTATTCAAGAAGCTAATCGTGCAAGGCAGTCTGGGGTGGAGATAATTGTTGTTGGATACGGGATTGATTCCAATGTAAATCCGACTATAGCAAGAATGCAGTTGGCTGTACTATCAGCAAATAGAGATCAAGTGTTTTTGGACAATCTGAGAGAACTGTCAAATCTTCTGGATAGCGTTACTGATAAGATATGTGGTAGGTTATTGGTAATTTTATTTTCTCCTTTTTCCTGTGATACAATGTCTTCATTTCTTTGCTTATTGCATTCTTCCTCTAAAACACACTATCTTGCCCACATCTCCGGTAAATTGCATTCATTGGGGTGTAGTAGCCCTGGTGTATTTAGGGCCAAGGGACAACAGATCTTTTATCTGTAATCTGCAAAAAAAACCCTCAAATTTAATTTGGAGTAAATACCAAAATTGTAGATTTGGACTGGTAACAATTTCAGGATTGTTTATTTTAGACAGCCAATGGTATGCCTTGGGGGTATGACCTTACACATGTAGTTTTTTCATAAAAAAAAAATAATCAAACAATTTTGTATTTGTTAAGTTGAGCTGAATTCTTTTATCATTCTCAATGTGATATATTTTTAAGAATGTCTTTCTTTAATCCTCTTTCTTTTTTACTTTCTCACTGTCTATATCTGATATATTTGGCGATTTCTTTATCTTACCATTGTTAAAACATGTAAGGTTATATTTTGTTCATTTGTTTTATGCATTCTTGTTTCTGATAAAGTGACAGATACTTTCACATTTTTCCTAGTCCCATGATTTGTCTGTAGAGGCTTCACAATTCACACTGCTTATATATTTTCAATGGCTTCTTGATTAACATTGAACACTTTTTATTGATATTACTTTCAGACATTATTAGGCCAACACCACTTCCGCCAACTTTACCTCCACCAACTTTACCTACACTAACTTTGCCTCCACCACCCCGTCGTCCAGTAGCAACTCGCCCACCTGTCTCCAACCCTCGTCCAACAACAGCTAGGGTTCCTGTTACCGTAACACTGAGACCATTGCCAGTTAAATGCCAGTATCCGTCTGAACTGATACTTATGGTAGATGCATCCAGTAGTATTAATTTTGACAGAGAAAAAAATTTTGTTTCCTCTGTAGCTGGATCCATATACTTAAACCCTGAAAATGGAATCCGTGTCGCTGGTACAACGACTAACTCTAGAATCCGAGGATTCCCCTTAAATCCTTTCAGAAATGCTGCAGATGTTCGTCAAGAATTTCAAAAACTTTCGTATGATCAACAGCCGACAAGAAAAGAGTCTATAATACAGTTTGCAAATGAGATTTTCACCATTCAAAGCAGACAGAATGTTCCTAAAGTCCTTCTCATTATGACAGATGACCTTAATAACTGGTCACAGCAAGCTATTCAAGAAGCTGCACGTATAAAGCAGGCCGGGGTGGAAATAATCGTAGTTGGGTATGGAATTGGCTCTTTTGTAAATCCAGCAATAGCAAGAATGCGGCTGATTGCAATAACATCAAACAATGATCAAATATTTATTGTCAACAATCCGGAAGAACTACCAAGTCTCCTGGACATTGTTACAGATAAGATCTGTGGTAAGTTTTTATTATTTTCTCATGAGTGATTGGGGAAGTTTCTTTGCCCTCTGAGCTGGGGTCGATAAAAAACAAATTGCTCTATGTTTTTACACACCAAATTAGCACACTTGTTGCTGCCTTTGCATTACATGTTACATCCAGCGATTGTATTTTATCCTGTCATTGCTTGTTGTGTGATGCCATAGGAAGTGCCTTCTCATATTGGGGTTGCATGTTGTCTTACGACTAAAAATGGTCTTTTATAATTATGAAACTGTCTGCTCAGGATCTATTCTGACCACTGGGGCCATCACTCTACCAACTAGTAAAGATTCACAGACTAGCAGTAAAACTGTAAGAATTTTCTCCTTAGTAAAGACTACAGTTCAGCCTAAAACCCCTTTTAATGTATTTATTATAAGAAGTTTGTGCATAGATGAATAAGTGGAAATCTGTGTCTGTAATTGAATTTATTTATTTTTGCTTACTTTTCAGATATAACCATGCTTCCACCTACCACTACAACCCCTCTTCCGATTCCCACTACAATTCGTAGAACCATCAGGACTACACTTCCTCCACGACCTACAGTAACCTTTCCATTAAAAGAGACTACTTCTCCTCGGCCAGTTACGACGACTACATTAACTGAATTACCCACCAGCAGGCCTATATTCCCCAGTTTATCGAGGGGGCCACAATTCACACAACAAGACTGCACATTCCCAGCAGATGTGATCTTTTTATTAGATGGGTCCCTTAATTTTCCTCCGCTGGTTTTTGATAAACAAAAGGAGCTAATTTCCAATGTTGTAGATTCTCTATTTTTAAATGATAATGTTGGCGTGAGAGTTGGTGCTGGAGCATATAGCTCGAACTTTCAGGCTCTTCCCCTTAACCCATCCCAAAGTGAAGAGGAAGTTAAAGCAGCCATTAATGAATTCGTTCAAGGACAGGAAAACGGTTTTACTGACTTTGGTATAAAATATGCAAGGGACATTCTCAGAGCTCAGGGCAGACCTGATATACCAAAAATTCTAGTTATTTTAACTAGTAACATAGCACGAGATCCTTCATTTTATGGGCAGCAAGTGGACATTGCAAAAACTGAAGGGACAACCATAATCAGTGTTGTGATTGGCTCTGGAATATCTTCCGTGGATCAAAGAGCAAGGCAAGATTTCCAAAATGTTGCTTCATCTAGAAATTTGGCTCTCTACTCAAATAATCCCAATGATGTGCCCCTTCTTTCTGCAAATATTACAGACATTATCTGTGGTAAGAATTCTATTTAAATGCGTTCATAATATATCATTATTACACTTATTAATGTGATAACATCTTACATTCTCCAGGAATTTTAAACTATCCTTTTTTTATATAAACATAACAGTTACAAAATACAGCATATATTTGATAACTTAGATAAACAAAATAAAAAAGTATATATCTAACAATGAAAATACAGTTAAATAAATTTGAAAAGAGTATTAAAGATTCATCCATGCAATGCCTACTTTTCAGAAATACATGTAGTATGACCCACAGTCGCATGAAATCCTACATTTTATTATAATTTTTTTAATAAAACCCACTCCAATATTGATTTCAAACCAAAAAAAGTGTGGATATCATGATGGACCACATGTCCATTTTATATTGCTTAATTATTGCCCAGAGAGTATTTGCCCTACATAAAGTTTTTGAAACTACAATGTATGAGATAAAGATGTTATTCATTGAGAGCCTGTGTATTAGGGCAAATGCCTCTCTCTGGAGGAAGCTTTCTTTTGCCCTGGTGCTTTCTGAGCTTAAGAGGAACAGGAAGCTGATATGTTTGTGATGTCTTTAAATTGTCCTGTTAGTGTCCTGTATTTGGGCTTTGATGTTTTTGTTTGTTGCAATTGGTGTCAGGGGTGGTTTGATTCACTCATTGGGCTGAAATAAGATGAAATACATCTTTTAACCCAGATCAAACAAGTAAAGGCATATCATGATTGTTTGCTGTTTTTTGTGTCAAATTATTTCTTACGCAATTATATTTACATGTGCTTAGACATGTTTTTAAAACAGTTTTGCTTTTTTTTTTTAGAGATAATTGATCCAACTGTTGTAAAAATATCACTGCCTGATGTTTCGATTTCATCCACTTTGCCGCCTGATACTACTAGAAGCAACTTGCGTCAACAATCGCCAGCTCTGAAAATAACTGGCTTTGTTTCGCCATTCACAATTCCAGATATGGGAAGTACGGTACCTCCTACGAAGCCAAATTTACCATTTTCTTCTAGCCAGCCCCCACTGACAGTCCCTACAAGGCCAACACTTCCACCTTTCAGAAGAACATCCATTTTACCAGAGTTACCAACGACGAGAAATCCTCTGGAGCTTCCACGTTTGCCTCCTGATGCTCCATCTTTGTTTAATCCATCTGTTCCACCAAGACCAGGGTCTGGTACAATACCAGTTCCTCAACCTCTACCTAATACCCCATCACAAGCTCCAAATCTTTTAATTCCTACCCCGAGCTCATTCCTAAAGTGTAGGAAGCCTGTTGAGCTGATCTTTTTGATTGACGGCTCAGACAGTTTAATCTCTTTGGAGTTTAACCAGGAGAAGGAATTTTTTCTGTCTATCATTGACAATTTCCATATCAGTGAAGCAGATGGGGCTAGAATAGCTACTGTTGTTTTCAGTACAGGAATTCAGTTAAGCACATTGGATCCATTTCAAAACGCTGTACAACTCCGTGAAACATTTAGCCGTTTTTTCCAAGAAAAGGAATCAACACTTACACATCTTGGCATTCAGTCTGCTCGGGATATATTTCGACAGCAGTCGAGACCAGGTGTTCCAAAAGTTCTAGTACTAATGACTGATGGATTGTCTAAACACCCCTTCAACACCAGTGAACAAGCCTCCTTAGCCAAGCAGGAAGGAATTAGAATTATTACAATTGGAGTTGGATCAAGTTCACGTAGAGTGAGTCCTGAAGTCCAATCTGAGCTAAGGCAAATATCGTCCTTGGAAGCCCTTATGTTTGTTGTCCAAAACTTTGCTGATTTACCATCTGTAGCTCCAACACTTATCCAAACTATTTGCGGTAAGCGGAAATTCTTTATTGCAAGTTTTTGTCACATTTCATTAAATGAACAATTTGCTTCACTATCTGCATAAAGACTATTTATGTTGATTTATCTGTTTAATGCCCTCTGTTTCAGATTTAAGTCAACCTCCTGGGTCAACAACAATACCTACTATTCGAACAGTCAGAACAGTGCCGACTACACAGGCCTTGCCCACGCCCACTCCACCTACACCTAGCCCTGGCGTAGCTGTTCCTCGATGTCGGTTACCTGTGGATTTGATATTTTTACTGGATGGATCAGAAAGGGCAACTGATAACACTTTCAGACAAGCAAGACAGTTCCTTTTATCAATTGCAGATTCCTTTTTCCTGGATGAAAACATTGGTGCTCGTGTTGGTGTCATTGCCTATCGCTCTGGAATTCGAACTATTCCTCTTGTGCCTCACTCTAATTTATTTGAACTTCAGAGAAACCTTGCCAGACTTGAATACAACCCTAATATCACCTTCACCAGTGAAGGTATCAGAACAGCCAGGAATGTGTTTGCTTCACAAGGGAGACCTGCGGTCCCTAAAGTGCTGGTTATCTTATCAGACGGGTTCAGCCCATTACCCTCAGACACAGAAGCACAAGCCACCCTTGCAAGAACTGAGGGTATCATTGTTATGGCTGTAGGCATCGAACAGACCAACAAACCAGTTTTATTGAATCAGCGGGATTTAGCCTCATTGATTTCATCACCGTCTTTGTTTTTTGAGATAAGAGACTTTTCCGAGCTGCAAAATCTTGAACTGCGATTTATGGAAACAATATGTGGTGAGTATGAGGTTTTATGACAAATAAATCAAGACCATTCATTTTATTAGTTTCTTGCACTCCAAATCTCTTGGCCAACGGCCGTGACTTAGTGGTAGAATGTGCGCTTACTATTCTTGCTTCAATGTACCATTCACTGGATTGAGTCTACAAGTCGACCATCAGGTATATGAGCAAGTCACATGTTGTGGTTCTGGCAATTGCGGGGGTGGTTTTTACAAGGTTTTCTCCCAGTTGGTTACCGTAATAAGACAAGGTACAGTATGGAGTGGACACTCCGTCGTCATATAAGTGAAATACCCTTGAGTATGACATTAAACCTCAATCAAACAAACAAACAAACTGAATCTCTGTAATTTTATCTGCTATGGCCTTTGTACAGTAAGACACTTTGATTAACTGTTCATACTTGAAAGAAAAATCACAATATAGATTTTTATATATTCCATGACTATGTATTTTAAATTAGATGTGCTCTGCTTATAAACAATTTGTTCCGAGTCATGGGCTTAGCCAGAAATCAGAAGTATGGTGTTCAATATGGTAATTTTGCTTCAGTTTTTAAGTAACTGGGTGCCCAAATGATGCCATTTTTCCATTCAGAATGTCTAAAGGACCCATCTGCATAAGCCTTTGTTCTGTGTGTCATCATGGTGTCTATACTTCCACTGGGGGAACATCATTTTTCTAACTGAACATCTTGATTTTCTGGTGGCTGCTTACTATTGGATTACATTTATGTCATACTACTGTCAGGTTTACCACAGCATTTTGCAACAAATTAATCATATAGAAGTAGACTAACCCTTTCCGTTGAGACTTTAGGATTTTTAAGTCTTTGAAAACAATTTTATTTACTCTCAAAATTTAAAAATTGATGGTGTATAATTTGTGTTTTGTCCTGCTTTCAGCATTTCTCAGCAACTTCCCGACGGTGACCACTCCTGTCTTCTCCTTTAATACCAATCAGTTTTCTACTGCTGGTCCACCAACTTTTCCTTCAGTTCCCAGTGCACCTCCAAGATCTGCTAGTCTTCCACCTATAACATTTTTACCTTCCAGCGATGGAACTTCTCCTAGCACTCTCTGTCGATATCCAGCGGAGCTTATATTTCTTCTTGATGGATCTAGCAATGCTGATACGGTTAACTTTGAACATCAGCGCTCATTCCTATCGCAAGTTATTGATAATTTTGACATCAGCCAAGTTGATGGAGTTCGAGTCGGAATAGTTGTGCAAAGCTCACAGATCCAAATTGTACAACTGGAGCCGTTAATGACGGCATCAAACCTACGAGCGGTGGCTCAGCATTTGAATTATGGTCAGGGGAATATCGTCACAGACTCTGGTATACGTTACTCCAGAGAACTTTTAGATCAACAAGGAAGACCTGGTGTTCCTAAAATTGTAATTCTTCTTTCTAATGGTTATTCTCAGCGCCCAACTGCTACTCAGGAAGAAGCGAGAAGTGCCAAAGAAGAAGGTATTGTTCTAATAACTCTTGGAATTGGAAAGACTAATTCTGGTCTTGATCAACAGGCTGCCTCTGAACTACGCTCTGTGGCTTCATCAGAACTTTTCCTGTCTGTTCTGTCTTCCGATCAACTACAAACTTTGGTAGACATTATGGCCAAAACTATATGTGGTAAGATCTTAAATATTGACTTCTTTATATTTTGCATTCTGTTTTCTATTATGGAAGTAAAGATGAAGGTTTCTTGAGTGAGCCATTGATGCAAGCAAAATAATATATTGACATATTTTAAACACACAATTTAAAAAATTTGAGAAATCAACCCTTATGGATGGTTTGTATATATTATTGGCTTGTCACTCATCAGAAATGCTGGAACAATAAGGTGTAAGTTCACTCTGTCTGAAGATATAACTGTTCATGGTGTCAGACTGTAAGAAACGGAGCCTTAAATGTAACTAATTCAATGTTGGCTTTACACAAAATGTTGAAAAAAGGGAATACTGTGTTCTGTTACAAAATATCAAATTGTTCTTTTACGAATTTACATGTACCTCTGTTTGATTAGCTTGTTGTTAGAAATTTATCCTTTGTTTAATTGTATTTTCATACCGTATTACTTTTCATTCTTTCTAGATTTAATAAAATCTCCAGTCACCCAGCCTGCATTGCCTCCATCTGCACCACCATCTACTACAACTGTTGCTGTGCCCACCACACCATTGCAATTCAATACCCAATCACAGCCAAACCCAACAGCTCCAATTGTACCTTCAAACAATCCACCTTCCTGTCCACACTCAGCTGCGGCTACAGTCAGTGCTGGTCAGCAATGCGCCCAGAAAGCTGAAATTGTTTTCATGGTTGATGCGTCAACTACAGTCAGCTCAGCACAGTTTGCTAAGGAACAACAGTTTGTTATGTGCACAATGAATTCTCTTTATTTGAATCCTCAGAATGGGGCAAGGGTTGGTGCAATAGCATACAGTTCCCATATTCAAAGTGTTAATTTCAACCCATTCTTGAGTTCATCTAAATTCTGGTCAAGCTTTAGTCGATTTTCTGCTGATAAATCTACAGCCATGACGAATACCGGGATACAACATGCGAGAGACATGTTTAAAACTGGTTCAAGGTCAGATATACCCAATATACTTGTGATTCTAACTGATGGGAATTCAGTGTGCCCTGCAGACACCCTGGCCATAGCAAACTTAGCAAAGAAGGAAGGTATTCTGATCATAACGATAGGCATAGCAGAAAACGGACTGGACCAAAAGGTTGTAACCGAGCTGAAAACGTTAGCATCAACCCCAGAATATGCCTTCATTGCTTCATCTTTTGAAAGTCTTGTGGCATCCAGTGGAAGTGCTGTTCATCACATATGTGGTAAGATAAATTCATGTGCCATGTACATTTAATAGAAAGTAAGATACCAGAGTTGGAATAAAGACCTTGGTTTGTACAATCATCTGCTTTTGTTGGGTTAATATATACATGAAAAACAATTAATCTTTTGACATTATTTTTTTAAAAGATTTTTTACGGAAAATGACGCTTTGAACCAACTTAATACATAATCTATGTATCTTTTTAGCCTTGGTAGTACTTGCTTAAGCTGAATTCTTCTCTTGTATTTAGTTTTATACTTTGATGAAGTTGATTAAGAATTTCTGAGATTCAAAATCGGAATCTGTGACAGATTTGGCCTCAAAATTATAGATTTATTAATCATTTCATTCAGACTAGTGCTTCCGAAATTTGTTTGGCTTGAATGCATCATCTTCTTTGTACTTTGTTTGGCTGCTAAAGGTGCTCTGAATGAAAGTATCCAACCCAGGCATTGTCTAAAGCAATTACAGTTTGTACCCCTTTGGAAAATGACAACCACTAAAGCACTTAATGTTAAATTATATCATCCTGGCCAACTTTCCCCAAAAGTCCAAAAATAATTTAATAGTAATGAATCCTTTTGGCCTCAGTAAATGGTTTGTACTATGTTTGACTTTGTTAAAGCTGCTCTAAATCCGAATAGTCGACCAAGACTTCCAGTGAATCCCAATCTCAGGAGGTTACAGTATGTACCTCAGCAGTATGGATCACTAAATGGTAGAACATTTCATCCTGGCCAGTCCCATAATGTACCTGCTATGCCACGTCAGAGATTTATACCTAACACCAAATCAACTTTTGCAACAAACCCTCGTCCGAACAGTTACAGTGGTTCGATTTTTAGACCTGGATTCGCAAGACAGACAGGTTTGTGTAACTTTTGGACTGTTTGCGTTGGGGGGGGGGGGGGGGGGGGGCTAAATAAAACAAAAACCAATAAAAAAA
>JAVFBW010158665.1:0-11796 GCA_034783835.1 Mopalia ciliata
CAGGCTCTGTACCACAGCTGACTTCCCTCACAGACGTTTCCCAGTATTGTACACAGGAAATGGCTTACAAGTGTCAAAAAGCAGCTCTTTCATTAGATGGAGATCTTGGTCTTTATTCTAGAGATGGGAACAAGCTGGCTTACTGGTCAGGAAAAGAAGGTAAAACTCACCTTAGATAATGCACAGTTTAAACAGATGCTATTTGGGGTATATTTTTTTTGTTTTTTGTAAATTAATGTACATGTGTAACGTATTGCTTATAGGTTTGAGGGCACCTTGCAACCTAAGGTATACAACAGAGGCTGTTTGGGGACTGAATCTTGCTGGTTTAATTTTTTTATGTTTTTTTCTCAGTTTAAACGAAATACCAACAATTCAAAATGATGGAAAGTAATTGAATGTGGGCAGAAATATTTTCATTTCGGTCGAAATTATTGAAACCTGTGGGATAAGATCACCTAGGTGGAATGTAATTTTGCCTGGTTTGAAACTCCTTTTCCCAAATGGAAATACCATGACCTGCCTTAAAAGTGTAGTCACCTAATTGGAAATTCTTTTTACCTGGAATGACATATTTTTGTCCATGTCTTAACTAATAACTTAATAGTTTATTATTATTCTTAATTATTATACGAGAAAATAAAAAACAAAAAACAAGGTACCTCTGTAATTATATCACTGTGGAAGCTGACTAGAGGAAAATGGTTGGAACAGATCTGTTCTTTAGTTACTGATCTTTTTCAGAAGTCATTACTTCTGTGGAAATTTATTTTTCTAACAATATAACAAATTTTGCTACAATATAATAATCAATACCATTTAGCACAAACACCAAACTATCGATTAATCTTAAATCTGTTGTGTTGTTTAAGGTGATATGGGCTGTGCTAAAGGAGAGTGTAAATGTGATGGATCTTCTTCGAGTCAAGATAGAGGGACTGTTTTGGATAAATCTGTTTTACCTATAACATCCGTTAAACTTGGGGCCACCACTGGTTCACGAAAACTAGTCATCGAAGAACTGCGCTGTTCAGGTAAACAGTTTATTTTGTTCTAGTTCTTAGGTAGGATAAACACATTTCCTGATAAATTCAGTAAATTTTTTCTGTCTGAGTATTGTCCATTTTTGTTTCCTTCAAACTTGGAACAGCTGATAGAGGCATATTAGAATTTCCACTGACAAGCTTAACATAATAGAGTAAGGTCACTACTCCAAAAAAGGACGAAAAATTCATATTGACTCAATATTTCGGTTTATTATCAAACCAACATCAGGAGTAAAGTAAATACAGAGAAATATAAATATATATACAGTTGTGAAGTGTCAGACTAATACACAGTTTTTGGCAGTATCTGATTTATACTAGACACGTCAACCATGAAAATCTGGGGTTTTTTTTACCTAGGTTTGTTCAAGACTTGTCATGAGATTCTACAAGCAGGCGCTAACCTCGACCCCAACTGGAATGGAATGTATGCTATAGATTCAGATGGCTCTGGTCCTCTGGCACCTTTTGCTGTAAAATGTGACTTCCTCAGCGAACCTGGAATCGGCATCACTGTGGTATGTTCTTTACACAAAGTCTTCTTATCACAATGGTACATGTATGTAATGAGTGGAGATGTTGTTTTCAGCTCTTTCACTTATCAGACCATCCTCAGTATGTTGTCATTCCAGCACCTCCTTCAGTTAGATTTCAATAATATATTGCTGATACCGTGTCGCACCATATAAATCTCTCAAACAATGTATTTCATAATTTCTGTTTTCCTTTTGTTTAAAATATATAAAAGTGTGTAATTTTGTTGATAGATTGACACTGAGCAGCCATCTAAAATCCCTGTCAATGACTCACCATTAAGCGAGAAAATAACATATGTGAATGATGTCTCCCCCGAACAAGCTCACCAGCTTGCTCAGGTGTCAGGATTCTGTCTACAAGTAAGGTTTTTTTGGAAAACTTTGTTTAGAAACAATATAATCCAGCTGCTTTTTCCACTATGATCCACTGATAATTTCACACAGCACTTGTTCAATAGAATACTGAAAATAATCAATTTTGAATTTATTAAAGGGGAAAGTAATGGTTATGTCTATTAATGCTGTTGGCAACTTTTTTTCAAATTTACGAAATATCATACATTCCACCAGTTTAACAAAATTATTTAAAAACAAAAATATATACATAAGTAAACAGCTTGTCAAACTCTGTTGGTTTCATATAATGGTATCTAGTTATACATTCTTGACTTTTTTCAGGGTATGAAATACACCTGTAAGTCGGCACCTCTGATGTCCAATGGTGGAGGTTTCCTCAACTTTGATGGTTCAAAATCAAAAAAGTTTGCCGGAGCTGATAATAATGAAAGGAATGGTTGTGCCTGTGTAGTGTTGGGAACATGCCCTGACAAATCCAAGTGTCGCTGTGATGCTTCTGGACCAATGGAAGTTGAAGAAGGCGACTTTGTTACAAACCGTGACATTCTGCCCATCACAGGAGTGAAATCAAATGGTTTGATAGAAAAAGGAGCCAAGGCTTCCTTCTCTGTAGGAAATCTCAGATGTGGACCTAAACCATTTGGTAAATAATACTTTCTCAAATATTCCCTTTTCTGACTGAATTTGATATCACATGCTTAAATGAATTTTAACAATCCTATGTGTGAATTTATCTTGCCTCAAAAAAGGCACTAAAACTTTCATTTATTTAAATGTTTCAAATTACCTATTGATTTGCTGACTGGGTGTGGACATATTGTGTTGTTGCAGGTCTGCCAAAGGATTGTCAAGAAGCCATGGAATTAGGTTACAAAACGGGCGAGGCCCTGATCTGGCCTTCTAAAAAAGTCAAACCTTTTATTGTTTATTGTGACATGGACTCTAACTCTGGAAAAGGTATGTGGCATCCATTGAGAATAAGTTCTGGCACTATGACTACAAAATTTGTTTGGGAGCTCACCCTATTTATTAACTCAGGATCCCAGATATGGCACATTCACAGTTTTTAGATTGCCTTCAAAAGTTAACAAACGTTATTGAATAATTGAAAACCATAACATTACACCTTGTAGCTTCAAGAGGAGTGCTAGCCCAATTATAGATAATTAGACACTAGAACATGTTTTTAATTTGAGGCAAGACTAATGTTATTTGTGTTTTATTGTTTATGTAGGAGTTACAATTGTGCCAACTGATGTTACTAAAGTGAATGTAGCCTTCCCAGGTGAAGTACCTGTGGTCTATGTTGGACCCACATTGGAACAGGTGGAAGCTCTTGTTGACGAATCAGAAAGATGTTACCTGCCCATGAAGTTTGAATGCACTGGCACCAAGGTATTGTGACAGTTTATATATTTCTCTTGGACACCATATATCATTTCTCTCTGGAACATGTCTACTTACTACTGATACTGGCATTGTATTTGTAATCTTAATATTGTACTACAAAACTGATATTATTATCACAGAAGTTATCACAACACACACAAGTAGATCGATACATACATTTTAATAAGTAAGCAAAAATATAACATATGTGTTTCAGTTCTCTGATGCATTCTCCATAGAGACAAGTAGTAACAATGATGTTAGTTTCTTCGGATCAGCTCGTCAGAATAGAATGTGTAACTGTGGTGAACAGAACAGGTGTGGTGGAAAGGATGGTCGTTCACTGATGGAACTCAGGTAAATATCTTAGGACAACATCCCCTGTAATATGCCTTGGATTTTTTGCCCAATATTGCCTCATCCTCAAAACCATCATAAAAACCTGATCTTAAAAAGACAGTAAATCGCTGACAGAAATATCAAATGTCAATTTATATCCTCTCAATATCTTGGTTAGCTCTTGTCTGATTCTTGTCAAACCTACTCAACAGTTACAATCCATGAAGACAGATGTGAAGTAGAAATTTAGAGAAAGCCATGCAAAAGTAATTACTCCAATGGTTGATTCGTTTTCATGTTATCAGATTTTTGTCTAACTTGCTCAGTTGCTATAAATTACGAAAATGAAAGTTAAGTTTGATAATGATCGTAATCTGTGCATAACTAGGTACCAGAAGGACTGCAATATCTGATTGGTCAATTAATTTCCTTTTAATATCTTGCTTGAATATTGTTCAAATTTTCGTCACACCTTGCCGGTAGCTACATCCTCTGTTTCAACTATGTCACCTGATGGCCATAATATGACCCGAATACTATATGTCTTAATAAAAAAAAACAACACTTTTGGACTTTTAAATTTGCTTTCTTGAATCTGTCCATTGTTTATGGCTTAGTAATGTAATATTAATGATGATATTATGCAATCTTCACATTGCTCTTGTTTCTCTATTGTATGAATCTTATTTAGATTACTGTCAGTACATGATGTATGTTGTAGAAACTGTAATTGTGATGTTGGTGATGACAAACGCCGTGTAGATGCTGGTGTGTTTGGAAATCAAGGAGAAATGCCAGTAAAATCCATCAAATTCGAAGCACAGCCTGTAAATAGTACTGGCAAGCTGTCTTTGGGGAGTCTATATTGTGTGGATAAACCAATTGGTATGTTTGTGCAAGCTTCCCATAGTGATCAATATAAAATTCCCCAGCACATGTATTTCTGGCCCAAATCTGGTTTCATCAACTGTTTTGGAACGATTACAAGAATTTGGTTATGATATTTTATGATGATATGATTTATTCACCATTAATAATTATAATTTAATATACAAGAAACTTCACCTTGATCCAAAACTTTTTATTTTTCAATTTATCAATTGCTAAACTTTCTTTGAAGTTTTTTTGGGGAAAATGGTAGTTTCAAATCTGTTAAAGAAGAATTCAGAATGATATCCCAATGATTTAACTGCTCTTTTGAAATATTTCACACATCCATAATTCAGAATTAGCTGCCAATCATTTTACTGATCTTGTGAAATATCTCCTGTGTCCATAATTCAGAATGAGACCCCAATCATTTTACTGTTCTTGTGAAATATCACCTGTGTCCATAATTCAGATTGAGACCCTAATCATTTTACTGTTCTTCTGAAATGTCTCCTATATCCATAATTTAAAATGAGATCCCAATCATTTAACTGGCCTTTGGAAATATCACCTGTGTCCATAATTTAGAATGAGACCCCAATCATTTAACTGCTCTTGTGAAATATCACCTGTGTCCATAATTCAGAATGAGACCCTAATCATTTAACTGGCCTTTGGAAATATCTCCTGTATCCATAATTCAGAATGAGACCCCAATCATTTAACTGCTCTTGTGAAATCTCTTATGTATCCATAATTCAGAATGAGACCCCAATCATTTAACTGTTTTTGTGAAATATCACCTGTATCCATAATTCAGAATGAGACCCCAATCATTTAACTGCTCTTGTGAAATATCTCCTGTATCCATAATTCAGAATGAGACCCCAGTCATTTAACTGCTCTTGTGAAATATCTCCTGTATCCATAATTCAGAATGAGACCCCAATCATTTAACTGGCCTTTGGAAATATCACCTGTGTCCATAATTCAGAATGAGACCCCAATCATTTAACTGCTCTTGTGAAATCTTTCCTGTATCCATAATTCAGAATGAGACCCCAATCTTTCCTGTATCCATAATTCAGGGAAGAACAAGTTGTTTTCAATTTGAATGAGATTACCCTCCTTTAATTTTGATTTCATGAATGCGATGATTATATAAACTTTTGCAATGTTAAAATCCACAGAATTGTGTTGATAATTTGTTTTACTAAAGATAAACATATATTGTTTGTTTTAGATCTGGATGAGTGTGTCATTGGTTTCAACGACTGTCACAAGGATGCCGAATGTATTAACCGAAATGGGTATTATCAGTGTGTTTGTAAAGAAGGATTCAGAGGAAAAGGAAGAAAAGATGTTTGGGCTAATGGAAGAGAGTGCTATGGTAAGAAATAACCACATGCTTCTATTTTAATAGCCCGGCCATTTTATGATCAGAACCTTTCTTTAAAGATAATTTGGTCTTATTACTAATAAAAGTTGATTCCTTGGATGTTGAAGTGTGTTTAATGCTGTTATTTATCTTAGTTATGTTGGGATTTCAAATGAATGCAGGAATCATTGCTTGAAATCATGGCCTACAAACAAGATACATAGTCAGAAAGTTATATGTGCTGCACTATAAAGACAAAGTGTGTACACTTCTTCTCTCACATGTTAGCTCAGAGAACCACCTGAAAAATGATTTTGCAAAAACAAAATCCTGAAATTAAACATAATGTGTGACTATTTAGCATGCATCTATTTGTAATCGTTTGATCATGCAGGATATCTTAAACTGACAATAATATATTGAGAATGTGTTTCAGATGATAATGAATGTGCCCTGAGACTGTGTCCAAAGAAGTCAAAATGTAAAAACACTCAAGGATCCTACAATTGCACATGTGATAAAGGCTATGTCATGAATGCTGACAATACAGAATGTGTTGGTATGTTTTTCAAATGTTCAAATACACATTTATGAATTATAGTAACATTAAAGTTACGCTATTTGCTGAGGGTTTTTTTTCTTCAGATTTTTAAAAGCACATCATAAGCTTTCTTTGAATGACATAGTATAACAATTTTATGTGTGAATTTATGATACAGTAGCTCATACATGTATTAATATGGTTTGTTCATTTTATGGATAACGATTTGGATAATTATTTTGAAACCACATAAAACCAATTAGAAAATATAGTACATTACTTTGTTAAATGTATTTGTACCTTGAATCTTTGATATATTTTGTTGTTTTTGTGTTGTAGATGTTAATGAATGTGCCAGTAATCCTTGTTATAACACAGAGAGCTGCACTAATGAGGAGCCTGGTTATACCTGTAAATGCCCCAATGGTTTTGTAGGGGACGGAGTAACATGTACAGGTAGGTTTATAATCAAGTTTTCTAGAGAGACAGAGTGGCATGTACAGGTAGGTAAATCATTAGGTTTTATAGAGAGACAGAGTGACATGTACAGGTAGGTTTATAATCAGGTTTTGTAGAGAAACATGTAAAGGTAGGTAAATCATCAGGTTTTATAGAGAGACAGAGTGACATGTACAGGTAGGTAAATCATCAGGTTTTTTTAGAGAGACAGTAGCATGTACAGGTAGGTTAATCATCAGGTTTCATCCCAGTCTTTGTACTACAAACCAATTATAATTCTTTTTTTAGTTGTTAAACCAGACAACATTTTAAGAAATGATTATGTGAACTAGCTTTTATGCATTATATTTAAGCCTGAATATTTGTGTTGTAGACATGAAAACCTGTAGTTGCACAGGAGGCTCTTGTAGGAATTTTGCTGAGGATCAGGAAGATGTTAGTCTTGCTTGTAGTCATGTATTGTTTGATGATGATTGTACCGGAGGGGACATTAGACTTGACTATGAAGATGTTGACAAAGTGGGCTTGGAGATCAAGAGTCTTGATGTTTATGGTGTAAGTTGTCATTAATACGTTGAGCGATGTTTGTTAATAATATACATTAAACTGTTGTGCAATTACAGCTCTTCTCGCATCACATAATGAACACTTGTTGAGGTTTTTGAGCTCACAAGGATACCTTATTTAGTTCAGAAATCATATGAGAGAAAATGGGCCATTATATTTCTTCAAAAACCAGATTTACATATTTTAAATTTAATTTGTACTTTTGATTTACCAAGTATTTTGTTTCTTCACTTCAGATCAAAATCTTGAAGGATAACACTGTCCAAGATGAGTTTGGTGTGGTGTTGAATCTTCCCTTCAGAGATGAACGTGTAACCATTCAAGCAGAAGGCAGCTCTATTGTGAGTGTACAGAGGCTATTCTATGAAACCCTTCAAGAGAATTGTACTAGAGACATAAAATCACAATATCTTAAAAACCATAATCCCTGGATTAATATGCTTCATTTTTACACAACTCAATTGAAACAGTTTACATATTTTTATATGGAAATCTTTGTTTTGGAATTATTAGTAAAGATACAGATTGTGTGATCTATGTATAAATGGTTTACACCTTGTGTCCATTGGCTTCTCTCAATGTACAATATGGTTGACATTGTAGATTGTAACGGGATCAGAGGAGCAGTTTACCCTGATGTGGGCTTTCCCAACTGTCACAGTTCATGTGACTACAGAGCAGTCTCAGGATGGCTGTGGAATTTGTGGATCCTCCAAATTCCCTAGGAATTGTTCAACAGATAATGTAAGTACACATCATCAATTTCATATTTTTGTTATTTTGAAACTAAGTGAAATCAGAATTGGAAAACAGATAAATTATTACTGAAAACTGGGTTTATGTAAATGCATGATGTAGTTAAACCTGTTACTACCTTGCTACTCAAACCAAACAAGATGGACGAGTTTATTTACCAAATTACTATTGGTATGAAGATTGCTGGCAAGATAGCCTATAGCGGACACCTGTAGTATGACATACACACCCTTATACACAACTTTTACATGTAATTAATAAGTCTAATGCCTTTGTAAATTATTATAGATTCTCTGAAGTAGAGTGTTTCTCTGAAGTAGAGTGTTTCTTGGATAACTATAATAGAATATATAAAAACACATATATATGTACATCTACTTTACTATGGTGTCCTTGTATTTAAGATAAGTGTAGAGAGAAATCAAAGGCCTTTACAATAATAGAAGGAATTTAGGTCAGTCAGTTGTGAGCCTCATTAACATAGCTGTTGAGTCTTTGACTTGTCATCGGGCATTTTAGGGCTAGATCACAGGGTAGATGGACAACATTTTCTGTCTGTTTTTGGAAAATCATCAGAATCAGAAATATCTCTTTTATATATTATGGATATTATAAATATCAAGAAAGTTGCTACTTTTGTCCCTTTGTCTTGGAGAAAAATTCATGGTATTATGTGGTGAGCTTCATAGTTCAGTTCAAAATCAGTTGATAGAATGCGAGCCTGTATGTGAGTCTCAGTTCCCAAGTTTGATTACCTGTGAATGCATGCACATTTTTTGTCTGCTTCATTTATAGCATGGACATTTCCTTCTTTCTCTTCTTGTTCAAATTATATACATAATTGTACCAGTGTACAAAATTGGCCTTAAACCAAAAAACTTAAATTGTCAATTCTGAAGGGCTTACCCCAAAACTTATCCATTTTATCTTCTATGTGCATATTGTGCTGGTTGAACTGTTTTGGTATTTTATGGTTGACTTTTGTGGTGTACTTTTCAGAGAATCAGCTCGTGGGCTCCATGTAATTGTACAGATGTTGCCAAACTTCTTGATCCTGTTGACAACCCAGTCTGCGAAGATATTCTACAAATGGCAGAAAATTCTGTGAGTTTATTTCATTATCTCATAAATGTGAACTAAATACTGATACTCATCTTTCAAACGAACAGCAGCTATGACTATATGTTAGATTAATCAATCTTCTTTAAAAACAACTTGAATACATGGCTTTCTCTAACTTTTTTGAGATTCAATCTTATAATTGTATATAAACTTACTACAAAATGTTAAATGTGGTTTAATTTTTTTTCTGAGTACCTTAGGCATTAACATTGTGTATGCTTAACATGTCACAAAGTTGAGTACATTTTGAGATTAATTTTTTTTGTCTTTGTTTTTAGCATTGTTGGAATAAAGCAAGTGTTGCAGAACAAAAGTCTCTTATTTCTAAATATACTGAGACTTGCAGAATGAATGTATGTTTGGCCATTCGAGAGATTTTCATGGATTGCCGAGGACTTGGAGTTTCAGATCAGTCAGAAATATCAAAGTACTTTGCAGAGCTAGCAAATCAGGGATGTGGTAAGTTATGTTTGTATTGTAACTCGCATCTATCCAAGGACACCTAAACAGAGAATCAGAATAACTTCTTTTCTTCTTTTTATGAGCATATTTTATGCAGTGATAGAAAACACATGGTTGAAGTTTATTTCTTGGTTCTGTTTACAGATGTTCCATGCTCTGAAGAAACAGAAATGCATTTCCAATTCTGTGGGCCAGCGTGTCCTGAAACATGTGGTCAACAAGAAGATGGTTGTATTGATGAAATGCCTGTTTGTGTTGATGGCTGCTATTGTAATGCCGGATTAATACTGAATAATGACCAGTGTACACCTAAGGAAGAATGTGGCTGTGTCATGGACGGAATGTATCTCCCTGTAAGAATTCAATCATGCTGTTTCAAATTGAATGTTATCATTACAGTGTATTCAGTCCCTAATTATTATTTGTGTCAATCCTTGTTAACATTGTTTTGATTAGGAGTTATTTTGTATACAACACTGAAATTGTATTTCTTTGAATCAAGTGTTAAAGAGAAGTACAGCAATGGTTCAAAACTGATGTGATTTTGATTTTACAGGTTGGGAAGAGTTTTGTGAAAGAAAGTTGCTCTGAGAAATGTGAATGTGTTTCTAGCAAAGCCAATGCAACATGTTCTCCACTCACTTGTGAAGTTGGAACCACATGTTCCATACAGAATGGTGTCCGAGACTGCCATTGTAGTAAGGGCTACTCTCTGGTCAAAGGAACATGTCAGGGTAAGTATATGTGGATAGCTTTTCTATAGATTATTGTTTTAAGAGCTGCTTTTGATAGACCAAGGATGTATTTTCACTACTCTTGTCTTCTGATAATTGTTAAAGATTATGACAAATAATTGCAACAATAAAAAAGTAATTTATGATCAATACAAAGTATATCTTATGGACAAATGTACACAATATAACACATTTACAATCTTCTTTGGTTTTATTTACTTGTTTGGGATTTCAGATAACAATGAATGTGAAGACCCCAGATTATGTCCAGAAAATAGCGCATGTAATAACACATTGGGCTCTTATCAGTGCACTTGTATTGATGGCTATGAAATGAAGGATGGATCCTGTGAGGATATCAATGAGTGTTTGAAAGGAGATGATGATTGCAATACTGACACATCAACATGCTCAAACAATGAGGGTGGTTTTGATTGTACCTGTAAAAAAGGATTTACCAAGAATTCTGATGGTGACTGCAAAGGTATCTCACTTCTTTTCTTACCTCCGTAGTTTTCGAGAAAAATCTGTTTAAAAAGGCAAAAATCAATCCGTGCACAATCAGTGATTGGTTGCAATATCCAGTTCCAAACTTGTAAAAATATAATTGTACTTTAAAATAGTTAACCTTTCTGTAATTTGCGAACAAAGGTTTTATTTGACACACTTAATATCGCTGATACAGCTTCACTGTCGCATACAAAATGTTGATGGAGTCAATGTATCTTTCAGTTTAATTTCAATAAATACATCAATGTTGTGAAGTTTGGAGAATGCAAAACAATAGCCAGCCAATCACACAAAGAGTATGATAGAACAACAGCAAAGTGATATGTCTTAACAGTACAAGGCAAGAAGCATTGTAGAAAAAGAAAATAAGAATCCCTATCGGTATTTATTATGCAGTTTTAATCACGGAATAAAGGCTACATATATAAGACAAAGTCGTGTCTGAAGTAACGTCTCTGAGAATGTTGCCTGACATCAGTGATATGGCATGAAAACAAGTGTTAATTTACAACACTGATGTCACCATTTGCCATATCGAACAGAATCTTAATTTGAGTGCACTCAAGTTTCAATTGATTATGACAGCTCTAGTCATCATTGTAACGGTGCTACTACGGTGTACTCTTTTTCCCTGGTTCCTCAACTCGTTATTCTAGTTAATATGTGTATATCTTTTATCTTGTAGATGTTGATGAATGTGAATCCAACCGACATGACTGTAACCGCGCTA
>JAVFBW010158676.1:0-11796 GCA_034783835.1 Mopalia ciliata
GTACTCAAGGGTATTTCACTTATATGATGACGGATTGTCCACTTCATACTGTACACAGCCTTATTACGGTGGAAAACCTAGAGGAAACCTTGTAAAAACCACCCTGCGATTGTCAGAGAAGCAACATGTGACTCCCTCATATACCAGATGGTCGATATGCGGACTCAAACCCGTGAACGGTAAATCAAAGCATGTTTAGCTCAGAAAGCGCACTTGATACCACTGAGCCACGGCCGGCGGCCAGTAGCCCAAGAGATCTCTCGTGAAATTCAAATGAGTACATTTAGCTCCAGATGTACAATGAAATTACAAGTTTTATTGACCTCCTCTTGCTCAGTCTACAAAAATTAAACACTCCATTGTACATGTACATAAAATACATAGCCAGATGTCAGTCACAAGAGTCAGTCAGTTCAGATCTGCAAACAAACTTATGAAGGCTTCTGATTGGAGCGTGAGAATGCGTCAAAGGTCAAATACACAGGAAGTAAGACTTTTTGCTGCCAATGAGATGTTGATGTCTTGAGTTTTTAGAAGAAATTTTGTCACTAAACATTTTTCCTCAAAAGAAGAAAACGGTCAAGAAAATATTTACGTTAATTAGTAGTTTTGTTTATTTTTCTAATTAATATAAATTTTAATAAATGGGAGTCACATAATGTTAAAAAGTGGTGGTCATTTGGCATCCATAGTAGTCTGTTTTTGAATGTCATAATGGACGAATGTGGCGTCATTTGAAAGCACAACTGTCACGAATGGTGGGGCGACCAACAACTTTTAAAAGATAATTGAAGTTACGCTGTACCTTTCTTGCCAACTTTCCCAAACATCCATTACTTTATAATTTTATAGGAATTTGTTATTGACTTGCAATAGTTATAGTGTGCAATAGTTATAGTGTGCAACATACATAGATGCTTTCAGAAGAAAACTATGAATAACCTAAGAAAGAGAATCTTGACAAAAATTGCCAGTCTCGTGTTAAATTTTGTCCAAATCTAGATTAATTTGTCTGAAATTAAATTTCAACTACATGTATTCCAAAGACGATGAGTGAATTTTAAACAGTAAAGACATTAACAAAATTAATGTACAAAAAATGACCATCCTCTATTACTTTCGTTTTGTCAACAAAACTTTGAATTATTAAAAAACATATTATAATAGCCTAGATGACCTTCATATTAGATCTTGCTAATGTTATTTTTGTAATGAGCTTATGTAATAGTGAACACATGTAATAATGAATATAACATAAAAACAAAATCATATTTCCCTCTCCGCCTCTTTTTGCACAAGAATAACTCATTTTCATATTCCATGAAACCATATACTGTATTTTTGTCTTAAAAATATATCAATCTAAATTTCTAGAAATTTATCCTACTGGCCCAGGGATGAAATTTATTTAAAAAGAATCATCTCATAACCAATATAAACTTCCAGAGTGAAGTTTCAAATTAAATGTTAATCTTGATTTGATATGGGTGAACCAACAGACACCTCAAGAGAAGGTAATGAACATTAACATTGTATATAATATATTGATGAATATGTTTGTTTGTTTGATTGGTGTTTAAGGTCGTACTAAAGGGTATTTCACTTATATGACGACGGACAAAAATACAGAACATCACAAACAAATCTGCTTCCAGTTGCTCTTTAGCTCTGCGAACACCAGGGCAACAGAAAGCAACCTCTTTTCCCGCCTCTTACGATCAACCAAGGAAGCCAAGGGAGTATTCTGCAGGGCCATGGCCCACCCGCGAATATGTAAGAAACAAGACATTTGATAAGGGAAGGGAATAAATCAGCCTACAATACATGTATATATATCAATATATAAACAAATCAGCAATTAAACACAGTAGATAAAACTGTGTTTTAATTCACTACAATTTACAAAGTATAGACCCAATTCTGTCCAACACTATGGTGTTTACTTAAGAAATTAAAAAGAAAATCAAGCAAACTGAAATCTAATCTCAAACCCAGGAGATTTCTTTGAAGGTCACCTTAAACCCATGACCCCAATCTCCTCCCATCAGGCAACACAATTTTTCACAGATAAAAATGGAATTTACAGCTTAAACCATATACACATATATCAACCAATTTTGAATATGAAAGAAGTATTTTACCCTGAACCTGGTTTAAGTCCCATTCTAAATACACTTTCAATATTGAGATAAAACTAATTTGAATAAAATAATGTTAATTAACTTTTTTAATAAAATATCATTAATTTGAAAAAAGATACAGCCCATTGCATTTGCTCAATTGCTCTTTAAACCAAATGACCTCCACATACATAATTTGACACGCATTATGTAATGCAATGTGCATACATATACAACATATTTCATTATATAAAATTACATCTTTCTGTGTGTCAAATTGACTTTACCCATCAGTAAGTAGGAGAGCAGATGTTGAGGGGAGCAGTGAGTGAGTGTCAGTGAGCCCACCCAGCAGGCTATCTGTACAGCCCCTGTCAGAGCTAACCCTCCTCCAGTAACCTTACCCTAAATGTTCACTGATGACATAATAACTACAGATAGTAATCTGAACTTATGTGTCTTAGTGAAATACAGATGTCAACAGAACACACCACAACATGCTACATTTTACTACATCATGAGGCCAGAGTTAAATATACGTCTTAAAACCTACATTTACACACGGTTTGAACAAAATAAGTGTCATGACAATCAACAAAACAATCACATTTCAACTCAATATATCAGTATTTATTAAGCGATCATCCTCATCTCAGAATAAGGGTTTTGCTTCTTTAATCCGAGGAACAGAGGGTCCAGCTGGGACAGCTCAGTCAGTATGAAGCATTATAAAGCTGCCCCTTCATCTTGATTAGAGCCAAGAATTTAACACTATCCCTTGATGCCCTTTATCTGTTTGAATCAGCTGCACTGGTACAGATGAGCATGTTAACTGACAGCCAGTGAAATCAAACACCAAAACAGCAAATTACAAAGATTTGTTAGTTAATTGGGGTTAAACATCTTACTTAAGGTTTTTTCACTCACATGAAGACATGCCAGCCCAATTAGTAAAGGAAACCACCCTTGACGTCACTGGCAACTAATAACGATAACACCAGATAATTGCAAGAGCAATTCAAAGACATGACCACACATTGGCTTAGTGCTGCTGCCTTAACCCCAGGAGCACTGAACAATCAGCCTGGTCACACAGCTCAAAGGAATAACAGTTAACTATGGGATAATTTTGGTTTTAGGTCATATTTTTTCCAGGAAGTTTCCTCATATCCACCCGCCCAAGCACTGAACAATCAGCCCGGTCACACAGCTCAAAGGAATAACAGTTAACTGTGAGATTTTGGTTTTAGGTGATACTTTATCAGGTTATTTCACTCCTGGGTCAAATCAGTACAACTGTTTTCAGGCAGATACATATTTATACATTTAACTTCCCAAATATACACTTTATAAACGTAAAAACCAAAATTAAAATGTGTTAATCTGCTTTTATGATCATATTATGTAAACTTCCAACAGTTATCTAGCAGTATTTCATGTCCAGCTAAAAAGAGTCAATAAGACATATTAACATAAAATGAACGAATCATGGAAAATAAATGTTAAAAAAAAATCAATAGATTGTTTAAATTTATATGAACATTTACTGTACATTGTAAATCTCTTGAGCAAACACATTCACTGGTGGCAATTCACAAAGTTACTTTCCTCACTGCCTTAAGGGGGAGACAATTTTACGCCTCTATGCCATCAGAATAACGCAATTTCCTCAGGCTATCCCAGGATGCATCAGGGTGAGATAATACAGGACTGATCTGAATACAAATTCCTCAACTTTACCATTTATAGAGAGTTAATCAAACACCTGATTCACCTGACATGTCTCCATCTAATGAAAGATTCATAAAAAATGTAATCAGCATCAAGTTTATATAATTAACATGGCTTTATTAGAGTATTGATTAGCAATCAATAAAATATACAAAGTCAGCTTTATTTAATGAGTTTTAAAATAAAAAAAAAACACATCCTAAAGAGCTTAAATCAATCACTAGTATTAATTTTACATAGTACATTATCAACCTTAAATGAATATACTATTGGATGAAATTGATAGTGCTTGATTTGGGGATAAAATACATTGTTCACTAATGGTTAGTAATTTTGTCTTGAATTCTGACTTATTTGTTTGAATCTCCACTTTAATGCCTAGCTAATGTTTGTAGTAATGGAACTGATATAATTACACAAAACTAACGATTAAACATGATTCGTGTACCGGTAATTGATTTCACCAAATAACAAGTTTTATCATTCTTAACTGATTTCAGGAAAATAAGTAAAATTGTTGTCAACTGTAAGAACAAAATTGAATTGAATTGAATTGAATCAGCTACAATACAATACAGGTCGCACTTACATGGAATCAGAAAATACTTTAGTTCTCCAATTCATCCAACTTCTACCAAAAACAATCAGACAAACACTTTTTGCGAAATTAATTGACTGCTTCCCCAAACTAAGAAGAAAAAAAGCCCTCCCAAAAGCACAACTCTTTATTATAGAGTTAAAAGAAGTGTCCAACAAACTACACAGAGGATATGGCATAATTTCATTCTCAAACACATAGAGACAATATGAATGCACAAATTCAACATTTTTTAAATTTAAGTTTATAGTCTTGAATCAATTTTAAAATTAATCAAGATTTATTAAAAAATATATCAGTATTATTAATTCAAATGGGGATATTAATTTGCTTTGTGAGCTAGACAATATATGTGTTGTACTTCCATTAACATGTATCTCCTCTTCACTTTATAATAAACCTCTTCTCAGATCAGGATCAAGAAATGAAGACAGTTATCTCTAGAGGCCCTGGAATCATTATAAAAACATTTAGATTCCTGCTGACAGATTTCTTGTACTGTGAAATACAACTCTTCTTTTAAGTTAGACTAATAGCATGAACATCTGAGATTGAATGCTTGATAAGCCTATCAGCAAGTGCTAATGGCGATGTACTACATAAAAACAGTTTTTAATGCTGTTTTTTACAGATGTGTTACCAAGGCGATCATGGAAGAGCTTTGGCTCTAGATTGATCACCAAAGTTTTGATCAAATCAGTATAGAAATGAATTAAGTTGGGGAAATCATAATGTATGATAACAGGGGTTTTCATAGACAAAATTTTTTCATCAACTCAATTTGATATTGCCTAAAACTCAATTTTAATAACTTTTCATCGTCAATAAAATAAAACCAACATGTTGGAGGTTATGACACTGGATGAGGTGAGGAAATATGTGGGTTATTTACTGCAAATTCTGAATTTTATAGCTCGCCAGTGGCCAAAAGGAGCCAAAACTTAATTTTTTCAAACAAAACTGAATATCAAATTTAAGAAAAACTTAGTTTGCCATTATTTTTCATCAGGGTATTCCTGATGAAAAAGTGTCTGTAAAAAACCCTGGATAACTTAGCCAGTGTCTAAAAACTTTTGAATATTCAATCAGTAAATTTTTTACATTTCCTCAGTCAAGAAAAAAAAAGAAGGGAAAAGATTTCGGCTTGTTGATTTGATTGATTTGATTGATGTTTAACAATGTTCTTAAAGTGCCCTTTTTTTTAGAACAGTTGAAAATGAGTTAAAGATTATATGTACATTAAATCAACATTTGTGATGGGTCAAAAGAGGCAATCCATTCTGGTCTCAATTATTAAAGTTAACATTTTTTTGGTACATACTTATCGATTCTAGTACTGATTATTAAAGTTAACCATTTTTTTGTAAATACCAATCCATTCTGGTCCTGATTATTAAAGTTAACCTTTTTTTTGGTGAATACATGCAACAAGTTATTCTGGCCAGGATTTTGAAAGATTACATTTAAAAAGAAAACACAGTGCGATTCTGGTTGAAATTATTTAAGGTCAATTTTTTTGTATTAAATACCAAGTTATATATATATTTTTTTTTAAACCTGAATTTCACCACATCAACATATTGTGAAAATAATACAATTTGTGGCCATTAGCTAATTAAGGACTTAATTTACAAAAAAACTGCAAAATAAATAAAATGGTCTGAGGGTGTTCTGCTGAAATGTTGAAGTAATTTAAGAATTTATCTGACTAACAGACATGACAGAGAGCAGTCACACAGTGCGTTTAGCTCAAAAAACAGACTATGCTCTCAACACATACGATGACAGATGCAACTGGGTAATGGTCTTCAGAAATGTTTACTCAACAGTCTTGAAAAAAACCCTGTACCTCAGCAGAGGGTCTACTCTCAGCATAAGAGCAAGGAGTAGCACATTTGCCAAAGTACTATCAGAGTTTAGTGAATTCTCTTGCTTGTTGGATTATGGTTTAACGTCGCAGTCAAGGTTATATCACTCATATGATGGCAAATGGGCCAAATTGGTGAAAGAAACCACCTTCTTACACTACATGTACCCATAGGAAACTCAGAGAAATCACAATACACAGAGCCACAGATAGGCTTGCTGTTGTCCTTTGGCTTAGAGAACAACAGGACAACCACAAGCTCTCAATAACTGCTTGCTATTCTGGGATTGTCATTAAAAACATGTCATGTTAAAGGTTTCCTTGTGATGGCAGTCTAGGTTAACCAGATCTGTCTACCTTAGGAGACATTGATGTGTAACATAACTTTTTTAGGAGTATTTTTTTTTTACCATTTTGTGTATTTTTGTGTTACAGCATAGCACAGACTATTAATTTATCTGTGTGTTATGATGGCATATTAGTGTATCAAACATAATTATGTGTACAAAATACCCCAGATTACACTGGGTACCAGTTAGGCAGGTGTGGTAAACCAATCAAAATGAGGAACATGGAGATGAACATAATAAATTACGCCCAATCAGTTTATTATCACATGTCAATCTTAACCAGGCATATGTTACATTGCATTAGCATTTTACCAATGTGCAAAGATTTTATAAATTTATCATCAAATCTTCAATTTATGTCCTGTTATTGTCCTGCCTGGTTATTTTAACTTCCATGAAGTGACGTCTCTTGTCTGGCAGATATTATTCATAAAAATAAAATGAAACACAGAATACTTTATGAAAGTAAAAAATAAAAATAAAATGTCTTTACACTTTATCCACAGGAAACACCATTTTTAGATATCATATCAACGGTAATATTAATTTTGCTTGACATTTCAACTCTTTATTTTGTCACAATCAGGAACTACATGTACATGTATGTACTATCTGTGACTGAATTATTTCCGATGGTACTATGGATACTAAAGACATCTTCAACAGGAACATTCTCACTAAAAAACTATTATCTTTCCAGGGTAATTCAATTATTTTTGTTTTGTTTATCAACTTTCCACCCCAATTAAATATTAACCCCCAATTAAATTGACTTTCCTAGAAGAGGGTAGAACTAATAAAATATTTTATGTAATTCTGAGTGAGAAAAAAACAAAACATTAGACTTTAAAGAAGCACAGTGACAGATGTAATTTTGTAACTGTCACATAAAAACTCTTCTCCGCAGTACAAACAACCTAGGAATCCCAAAACCTACCAACGATCATTGGGAATAGTCATACAAAACAGGAGGCGTCCACGTGCTACCAGATGTAGCTTGAATAAATACACAACTATCCAGGCAGACTGGTCATGGGCCAGCAAAACATAACAAACTATCCACAGAATAGAAGCAAACAAATGGTACCAGTTTACCCTGGTCTTCAACCAATCAGATCTACAATTATTGCTTGCCTCAAGCCTGTTGTCTGACTGAGGCAGACAAAATTGTCAGCAGACTCAATGCTTGCAAATTCTCACCTTGTCTAATACAATCCATATTCTATTTATTTATATCACTGATAATTTGTGCCAAGATCAACAATTTCTTTTTTATGAACAAATGTTGCTGCTCTTCTTGCTGGGTGTTAAACATACTGTACATGTGGACTTATATGTATTATCGCTTAATCCAAACAAATGAGAAATTTTTACGAATCAAAAGGATATTATTGAGCTACTGATATAATTTCCTAGGGCTTCAGATAAGTGATATTTAAAGCTAAGTTGTCAAAAAGTAAATAGGAGTATTGACAAAAACAAAAACAAACTATGAAGTCAAAATCAGTTGAATATACCACAGCAATATGTTGTCTCAGAGTCATTTCTATGTGGTCAAGTGCAGTGGCTTATTGGATACTGTCAGTGTTCATTTGTTTGCTTCATTGAGAGGTTTAAACCATACTTTATAGTTATTTCACTCACATAATAACATGTCATAACACTGATGGAAGGAACCACCCTCAACATCACAGCCAACAGAGATAAGACAATCACAGGTTCTCAAAATGAAGAACCAACTCTCAAACCAACAGGGATAAGACAATCACAGTTCTCAAAATGAAGAACAAACTCTCAAACCAACAGAGATAAGACAATCACAGTTCTCAAAATGAAGAACAAACTCTCAAACCAACATATTAGCTTAGTACAGATGTTTTTTTCCCTTGAAAGCACAGGAGCAACAGAAAGCTCCCCCCAACCACCTGTCAGTAAGCATTAGCACCCAGACCACATTGCCTTTCTCAACAAATTTGAAAGCAAAAAGTCCATTCACAGTTCATTGCTAGAAGTGTTTTTTTTTTATCACTTTTGTAAATTTATGTTAAGAACTTTTATCAATGGTGGTCTAGAAGTGTCTGTAGCCAGGAGCCCACAGTTCTTCAGCAATACACATGCTGTCATTCAAATTGGGAGACATGTATTGTCCGATAAGTCAGGAAGCCCTTCTCACTTATGGCGATAAAAAAACCCATCAAACTAAATGCCATTTATTTGTTCTATGTGATCAGCTATACATGTCTTTGTTGATGAAATGCAATTGTTTTGTTTTCTCGACCAAATAAAATATCAATTATAAATAAAAAAAATACACATGCTGGATTGGCCATAAAAAAGGTCCTTCAGATCAAAATGTCTGTCCAGAACAGCAATCTTATCTTGATCTCATTTCTATGATTTAATGAACTGTTTAACACTGTTCTTAAGGCGATTTTACTCATATAACAACCCAATAGGTGAAGGACACATCCCTTCATCACAAATTGAAATTACTATATCCATAACAAAAAAGTATTTTAACAATCAACAGTTTATATGAGTGGTACTTACAAGTTTCCATTGTACATGTATATGTCACAGAAAAGAAATTATTGTTCTAGTTAAAAATTTTTGTTTTTTTTAAGAAGTCATACTTCAGTGTATTTTACTTAATATATGATGACGGATTGTCCATTTCACACTGTTCCAGGCCAAATTCCTGCAGAAAACCAGGAAGAAACCTTGTAAAAACCATCTCTGGGATTGCTCGAGCCACAGTGTATGACACGGACTCACTCACATACTTGATGGTTGATTGGAGGACTGGATCTGTGAACGGTACATTGATTAGTATGTGCACACTCTAGCCACTCTTTGAAAGTCGACAGTATATTTTATTTATTTGTTGGATTGAGGTTTTACCTGGTACTCAAGATTATTTCACTCACATGACAATGTGTCAGCCCAATGAGTGAAGGAAGCCACCAGAAACAAAGACTAGAGACAATATTATACTGTGACTTTCCCTGATATACATTGTAACAGGGAATCATAACCATATCGGCTACCTCTGCCCTTTAGCTCTAAGAGCATCAGGGCAACAGGAAGTCCTCTCTGTCCACCCACTAGTTTATTTAAGGGATATACGAAGGAGAGATAACGATATGTATTTGTAATAATTAATATAATGTAACAGTCTTAAGTTTGAATTCCTGTTAATTTAAGATTATGTGGAATACGAGAAAAACTCAATAGTCCTGTACTGCAGGAAAGTGTACCAGTTTGTGACAAATCTTTCTGAGCCTCTCAGTTCACCAGGACACTCTACAAGGACTATTTTTAATGACCCAATCAATGGATTCCTTGAACTCCCCATTATCAATCCTCATTACCAAGAGTTTAAAATGAGAGCTCTTGGACGTCACACAGCACCAACAACAAAATCCATTTGATCCTTAGTGAGAAAGTGCAGGTGAGTTTCGCTGTGCTTATTCAATCATCTTCCCTGTTTTGTCAATATTGTATGTGGTTAATCAGCAGGTGTACCAGGTAAATTGATCAGAAAGCTTCCTCGGCAGACTGATCAACACAGTGCAAAAACATTACCCTAAATTACCTGATGTCTGTGTAAAAAAAAAAATAACAAAAACGTATCCTCACACAGAAAGACGGGGGGAGGGCGGGATGGAAGAAACTTCCTGTTGACCTGGTGCTACCAGATCCTTGGGGCAACAAGAAACCAATGGGTTCATGGTGCTGTTTGTATTGTGTCTTGTGATTCTCAGATGTTGTCTTTGTTTGCTGTCAGTTGGGTCAGGGTAATTGATGGAATTTTATACTGTTTTACGGTTTAACTATATTTAAATTATACTTCAATAATAGCAGGCCAGCGCTAATAAAATCATAGAATATGCGTTGTTTCTCTATTGAAAAATAACTGTTCCTGTATAGTTTAATATTGCCAGTAAGAATATGTTTCTTAGACAAAGGGCTTGCTAAGAATGACTGTTGAAAATTAAACTTTTTTCAACAGTTAGAGGTTTGTGTGCTTCACGGTTGGGCCATAATACCATACTTTTGACAAAATCACTCATAGGAAAAAAGTGGAAAACATGGACTAAACGTGTGAAAAGTAAAGAGCAAGATAATATAGATGTAATCTGCATGTTTGGACAGAATACCATACTTTTGACAAAATCACTCATATGAAAAAAGTGGAAAACATGGACTACACGTGTGAAAAGTAAAGAGCAAGATAATATAGATGTAATCTACATGTTTGGACAGAATACCATTCTTTTCACCAGTTCATCCATATGAAAAAGGGGGAAAGCGTAATTCCTCAAACATATTTCAAAGAGTACATGAACTGTATCCTTAACGAAAAAACAACCCATCCGGTCTATATTTGAAGATGACCTTGGTGCCTAGCCACCACTAAATGAAAATCACATGCTACATCACAATGTGCAGATAAATGAAGGTTAAACCCGAACATTCTTTCTATTAGAGGCGCTATCACTTACTAATGAAGACTTCTCCTACGCTAGAACAATTTCACTAATGGCTTCTGTCTGGAACGTTTCAATATTTTATTCCACAGTCTGTTCTAAAATTTGGGCTTGATTAAGCGTGGAGGAATCAGCAACTGTTTATTTGCTTGATTGAACGATTGATTGTTTGATTTTTATGTTTACCTTATAATTACCAATCATTGGGGAACATAACTAAAACAACAACCAAGTAAATCCAGAGTCTATCGGTATCTTAGCAACCCATATCCCATCCGAGGGAAGCACGATTAAAACCCATAACCTTAATGTATTTAAACTGACCTGATAGCTTAGTCTATATTTATTATCTCTCGGTGGAGCTTTGTTAGCTAAGCTTATACAAAAATCACAACTGTGTTAATCTTTCCTGATTTGACTCAGGAGCGACTGACTGAGTGATCGATTGATTGAAATATTGATTGATTGATATGTTTGTTAGTTTGATTTGGGTTAAAAATGGAACACAAGGGTATTTCACTCAGATGATGACACACTATAAAGTTCACAATGAATGCCAGAGCCACACCATGTGACCCACTCATTTACCTCATGATTGACCTGATCCTGTGAACGGTACATCCAGCTAGGATTAGAAAGT
>JAVFBW010158687.1:0-11794 GCA_034783835.1 Mopalia ciliata
TGGTTTTATTAACGTTTACTTGTTAATTTGCAATATTCCCTATACTGCCCAAATAAAATATCGTGGATTAGCCTTCCCTTGTCGTAAACCGATAACGTTATTTTGCTGTTGTACTGTCATAACTCTAAAACCCTGCATTGCTCAATGGCACGTGAACAGCATTCAGTCAAACACAAGGACGTATATGACAGTAGGTCACCAAGGAGGAATGTTTTTTTGTTCCTTTCTTTGTTTGGGGTTTAACGTCTTACTTAAGTGTATTTCACCATATATGACAGATTTTTCATGTCACATTGTTAAAAAAAAAAAGAAATAATGTTTTAGTATTCATAACATTACCTCACTCTCAGGGTTAAATTTGTGATACTAGAAAGAGACAAAGTATAAGAAACTAGTTTCTTGGTGAAGAAACTGCTTCACTTAAATGATTTTAATGCTCATTATTTTGGTTTGTATAATCCAAAAATGTTTTACTTTTATCCATCATTGCTCTGTCACTACTGTCAGTGTGTATTAGTTTGTTTGATTAGGGTTTAACATCATACTCAAGGGTTGTTCACTTATACCATGACATATTGTCCATTTAACAATGCTTCTTGCTTAAGAACAGTGGAAAACAGAGAGGAAACCTCATAAAAACCACCCCTGAGAATACAAGCCACATTGTTTCGACTTACTCAAGTACCTGATGGTCAACAGACAGACTTAAATCTGTAGATGGTATATGGAAGTAGGATTAGTAAACAAACAGGCTAACCAGTAAGCCACAGCCGCGAGCTGCTCTGTCAGTGTGTATTAGTTTGTTTGATAATAGTTTAACATCTAACTCAAGGGTATTTCACTTATACGAAGACATATTGTCCACTTAACTCTCCTTCTTGAACAGTGGAAAACAGAGAGGAAACCCAATAAAAACCACCTCTGTGAAAGCCAGAGCAACACTGATTAATTCAGTCATATACGTAATGGTTAACAGCCTTGAATCGGTGGAGGGTTCATGGAAGTAGGATTGGTAAGCCCACATGATAACCAGTAAGCCACAGCCGAGGACCAGTGTCTATTAAACATCTACACCCTAATGAATAGCTACACCTACATGCATATATATCTATGAAACTAACTGTTAAACGGCTACCTCAGGTGCTGCCTGGTAATGTGTGGTGCAGTTAGCAAGTCTGTCAATGAATACTCTATATCCGTAGGAGCCCCTTAAACCTCGGATGTCTGGGGGAGACATTTACAGGCGAGTTTATAAATGTGCATGCATATATAGGGCTGTTTGTTGACTATATATACCCCAATTAGTCTGTATCAAGCTTTGCCAGTTAGACAAAATTTATTTGTTGCTCTTAACTATCCGGCTGTTATAGACTAACGGCTAGACATCGTAAGTACATTAATGAGGCCACACATTACTTGTATTAAAGAGGATTCCCGCAATAAAGCGCACTGAACAATAAACAGAACTGTTTGTTTGAAAATATGCCCACCTCCTGGAAGGGATCGATTATGGTAAAGCTACCGGCGGCATCTTCAGCATTTTCCACTACAGTCTGTACAGAAAACATGTCACACACAGTCAGCAAGTCAGCCACAAACAGTGCTTCTAATAGATAGTTTGCAATACAGCTTTCCCGACAAAGCATTTCCAATTTCATAAAGTAAAGGTATGAGTTAACACAAGAAAACAGCTATAGGAACTAACATTTCAGTTCAAGCCAGCCATTGTCAAGATCTAAGAAAGCGGTTGCAAAGTTTTAGACAATATTCTCATATTTGACGTTTCTTTCAAAGTCAGTATCAATGAAACATGATAATTATATATCTTTTGTATATTATGCTTTCAAAAGTTATCCAGCTATATTTAATGCGCAATGCCCCCTCCCCCACTCTCTGTCTCTCTCTGCTAAGGTTTAAGATAACAAAGTTGTATTGCAAACTATCTACACAGCAAACAAGAATAGCACAGATTTAATCTCATTTACCCTGGCCAATATTACAAATATAAACAATATTTTTAACTTTTTCATTTAAATGGGAGTAAAAGTATTTCACAATTCACAACATAACAAATTAACAGTTTCAGGGGGTATACCAAAATTTTTAAGTGAAATTTTCTGTGACTGAGCTTTAAATAAATGATTTAGTTAAATAGGAAATGTTCACAGGTGGGAAAATGGATAATAAGCTGAAGTGATTAATGTGACACTGGAGTGAAATAAGAGTTTGCAAATGTATGATTTTTACAAATTGCATTAATGTTTTTAAATACATTTTAATACAGGATACTAAAATACCTTAAACTTGATAACAGAATTCTAGAGACACATTTTAGTCTGTAGTCACATAACAATCATATAATATATGGGTGGGAAATTGTTGATATTGGAAGAACCTCAGGGCCATGGTGAGGAAAAAAGGGGGGGGGGGGGGCATCGGTTCTAGGATTCTAGGGATCATGCGAGCCTTTAACCTACATATATTTATCTACCTGAACCAGATAAGACATAAAGGAAAAATAAAATCCATCTGATGGTTTCTTATATCTACATTCAGCTATTTAATTATAAATGTCGTAAAAGTGTTGCGACTTGATCATAACATGAACCAATCATTCCTTTAACGCATACATTATAATGCTTCCCAACACTTATCCCAGACTTTCTCCAAAAAATTTTGAATGGATAGTTAATGATATCGAAGCTATAAACGAAAAAAGCCACAAAGGCACAACATGTTCCTGTTGCACTGCCATTAAAGCATATTATTTGTTAAACATTCTGAAAAATTTCAGATAAACTTTGACTCAAGAACCATTGTAAGTATTTGCAAGTGGTCAAGATTCCAAACTACCAGATTTAGGACAGTGTTAATTATCATTTTAACACCTGTGTAATTTCTAACTTGACTGGAGAATCTTTGTTCGAATTTGTAAGTGGTTTGTTAATGTCAAGTCAAGATTCCAAACTACCAAATTTAGGACAGCATTAATAAAGCTTTTCAATCTTCCATAATTTCTGAAATTCTAATTTTGAAAAGCCTCGTTTTTGGAATCCAAGTTGGGAAGCACTAGTCTATAAAACAAAATAACCTACAAGTAAATAAAATGAACAAGAAAGTAGTGAAATGAAGATCTAGCGTGACCTATCACCAATGTGAGACTTAATACACAAATAATACAATAAAAACTCCTCCACACATAAACTTTTCAAGGTGTGGGAGCCTAATACCTGATACATGTTTAAAATACATACCGCAGCATTCATATCCTGGGCCAGATGAGCAAAAAGGCAAAAAGCAACAAGTAAGCAATACACTGCTAGCAACGTAGAAACAAGCAAACACCAATTCATGTGACACACTATATTAAGGGGTTTACTCTAAATTGTAGAGAAAATCATTTCTTTGCTTTGCTTACTTGTCTAGTACAGTCCTAGGTTTCGCTTGCTTGGTGTTGCCTTTCTCATATAATGGGACAAGTTTGGTTTGGTTAATTGGGGTTTATGGCCGTACTCAAGTGTATTTCACTTATTTGACGACAAATTTGCTATGTGACACTTTTCATTGCTGAAATATGGTGGAAAATCAGAGGGAACCTTGTAAAAATCACCCCTGCAATTGCCGAAGCAACATCATGTGACTCACTCCTATACCCATTAACTGTACACACTGAGTTAGGATTACTTGGCCAACACGCTAAGTATAAAACTTCGACCACAAGCCGATGTGTTACGGAAATGATTTAGACAATAACAGGACCCAGTATTCTGAAGTACATGGAATAAAACAATATGTGGCCTTTACAGGGCAAAACACCACAAAAAAACTCAGGGTTGGAGTACAAAATCTTGCACTAATAATACGATCCCCGATGAATTCATTCCCTGGTCACAGGTTCACACATTTGGTCTGATATTTAATTAAATGGATTTTTAGTATCAATGAAAATTGTCGTATTTCTGTTTTAAGTTTATCAACAAACTGGATAATTCATCTGTTTTGGATTACACAGATGTCCATACATGGACGATTAAACATCAACACCACTCTGATACATAAAAGTGTACTATTCATTTGTCATTTGTAATTATGGATTAGTTGATGTAGTTTTAAGGTCTATCATGCTCTTTTAAGAATTCTGGCAGAAATTGCAAGCCACAAACCATACTAAGGTTGCAAGTTATTCAGTAAATCATGTACTAGATATTGGCATGTACTAAACAATTCTGTCAATTATATATGTTCTATATGTAATTAACAAAACATCACCCATCATAGGGTTAAATAGCTGATTGGTAGGCTAAATGTCATAACCGCTTTGATACAGTTGACAAAATTGCTGACAGAAAAGCTTTGTTTGATTGGGGCTTTATGCCGTACTGAAGACCCTTCAACACCCTCAACACCACTGGCAGTACATGACAAGACAGTAGGATTGATTGTTTGATTAGTGTTTGAGGCCATGCTTTTAAGTACATGTATTTCACTTACATAACAGCAGTGTATTTCAACAATAATTGACGCTAGCACAACTAAGATGTGAAGTGTTTCAAAAATGTAGGAAAGTGTAAAAAATCCTCCCTTGCTTTAGTGTTATTTTTAATTTTCAGTAGCTCAAGTTAAATATTTTCTCTTCTGGTTTTACACAGCCATCTCAGTAATCATCAAGCTGCACAGAGTGGTAAAAGTTCTAGTCAAAGGAAGCCTTTGGTGGGGATATTTTCTCAATATCTGTCACGTATCTGACACCCAAGGTAGGATATAGTCACAGGTGCAATAAATTATTAGGAAATGAATTGATTAAATAAATGCAAAACAAACTTCCTTTGGGTAAAGAAATTTGTTAATGACATTGGTAAAGGTGTTAGAACGAACAATGGTTAAGGTGTGGATAAATTTTTTTCTCTGGTAAACATTATAAAGTTTCAGAGAAATAAAGGAAAATTTAATATTCACATACCCTGTATCCAACACTCCAATTACTATTTTACATTGATTAAGTGTTCTACGCCACCAATATTACAGACAATGTATTTTAATTTGTTTAAGGACAGTTAGACGGAGAATACATAAAAAAAAAATCACAAATAAAATTCAATCGTCACATACTTTGTTAGTTTTTTTTTTAGTTTTACATACATGTCATACCAATTCTAGCAGAAGTACAGAAAATACTTCTTTTTAATTATTTTTTTTTTAGTTTATAGATTTTAGACAAAACTAATAATCAGGTGAAAACACAAAAACGCTTTATACTAAGTTAACTGAGATTTACAAAGAATTTAAATGAAGGAGAAAATAAAGCAACTCACTTTCAACTGTTGTAGCCTCTGGTTCTCTTCATCAATAATTCGTCTTTTTTCTTCGTCAGACACAGAGACGGTACTGTTTGAGGATATCGAGTTGATGGCAGAGGTAAAGCCAACAGGTCTGAAAGTTGATATTTACAAAAATTAATATTATTTATTTATTTTATGCAGAAACAGCTATTTCTGTGATATACAGCAGTTGTGTAATATCTTAGGCGTAACTGTGATTTTATTTTAAGTTCTTTCTATAATCAAAGGAGTGAGGATACCAAAGCTTCAGACTAGCAACCAGTCAGTTATTTTGTCCCTTTCATGTGAAACATCATTTTTTTTATCAATTTCTGTTTTTGTTCAATTTGGTCTTAATTGATTGGATTTTAATGTCGTACTCTTGTGAGTCACTCCTATACCTTAGGGTTGACAGATGGACTCAATCCTATGAATGGTACATTGAAGTAGGCTTTAAATGCGCGCTCGCTAACCACAGCCAAATTGGGGTTTAATGTCATATTCATGGGTATTTCACTATAGTAAATGTATGATTGAGGATGGATAGATGGAATGTCCCATGTTAATACATGTTGGCACTTTCCCATAAATGACAGTCAAAGAATGGTTACCTAAGGGTTAATGGCATGAGAACATCTCGTCTAAATACTACATTTTGAACTTACTTTGTGCCGACAGGTGTAGTCACCCCTTTCTTGCCTTCCAGGGCAGCCAGATGTTGTTCTAATGCTTCAAGTAAACTGGAGGGGGCCTGTTAACACAGAAAACAATAATTAACAAATTGTCATCACAACTTAGTTAAACTGGGAGGATTAGGATCTCTTGTGCTAACATGTAAAATCAGATCTAAAACATTATGTCACATTATGATCTGATGCAAAGGAATACTAAATTGGTGTCAATAGATTGGGAAAATTAGCAGATCCACAGAGCCGCCTTTAAAACAGGGTTTGTTAATACTGAAGATTTTCGCGGATGAACAGCCTGAGGAGTTTACAAATAGCTGGTTCTTACTATTTTCAGCATAGATAGTCTTAAATCCAGGTATCTACCTAGCCGTAAGAAATTTCTATTTTGACAATATATCACAATGTCAAGCAAAATATATGACTTATGCAGGTTGAACTTGTCTCAGCTTTGATTCGGTATTAACAGTAGCCTCCTGTAAGCTGGGTTTTTACTGGGCAGCTGGGACAGTTACCATAGATGAACCCTAGCAAGCCTAACCTACTCGACTATCATTTGCCGAGCCTTTGCATCAGAAAGAGAACACAGTTAGCTTTTTTGATTGTATTTTAATCAATTTTCATATGTAGCTATGGTACTGATTTCTTAAAACCATATTGCCCTTTGTTTAAAAAAAGTACTGATTTAAACACAATCTTTAGTAATACTTGGGTCTATATTTTATAAAGAATTATTTGTCTTCAAAACAACTTTTCGCACAATATTTCAGTAAGTCATCTCTTTGTCACTGATGACTTAATAGCATATACACATTTACTAAATCTGTGTCATACTTTCATTGTTTCAATGGGGACTTTTGACATATTTAAGGCTATTTCACTCATATGATAACCTGCTTGTCCAATACACAAAAGAAAATGGAAGTCAACGACAAGACAGAAGAAAACAAGAGATATCCTCATTGAGTTACCAATGCCATTATTTACACTACTTCTTTTGCTTAAGTCTATGTAAAATGCATTTGTTCATTTTAGAAATGATACACCTCAACCTTCTCGCATGTATACACACATTTACATGAAGCAACAAACCCAAGCTGACAGTACATTATTAAATGCAGATGTGACTTTGTCATTGTTAGTTAACATCAAATCAGTCTACTCCTCTTTCTATTTTCGGGGGAACAATATTTCGATCAGGGTTTTTTATAGACACTTTTTTATCGGGAATACCCCGATGAAAAATAACGGCAAATTGAGTTTTTCTTAAATTTGATATTCAGTTTTGTTAGAAAAATTTGAGGTTTGGCTTCTTTTGGCCACTGGCGAGCTATAAAATTCAGAATTTACAGTGGATGACCTGCAGATTTCCTCACTTCATTCCGTGTCATATCCACCAACATGTTGGCTTTATTTAATTGATGATGAAAAGTTAGTAAAATTGAGTATTAATGCTTTTTTCGCACCGAAGGCGTGCTAAAAATACGGACGACTTTTAGGCAATTTCAAATTGAGTTCGATGAAAAAATTTTGTCTACAAATTTGCTGCCGATATTTCCATTTCTAAGAATTATTCATGCAAAGATTGAGCTGGATTTACATAGTTTAAATCTGGCTTTTGCAGGAAAAACTTCCTAAATAAACTGTTTGAAAATGTTTGTGGCAGACCGTACAGGTAATAGACTGGCAGGTAAAAGTATGGCGTTTTTTTAATATTATTCTAGGAAATATTTACAAGTAAAGCAAAAGTTACCGCACCAAATTAAACTGACAGGAATCAAATATTATTTGTTGTTCAAAAGACGTGATTAACCTATACCAGTATTGACAGTGTGGCCAAGAATTAAAAATGGCAGCATACTTTCCTATCTTTAATGGACCGTAAGTTTAGAGTGTTTTAATAGAAAACAAATGGGGTCTTAGATTTAACTGGTCCCAAGCTCTTAAACACAAGGAGGCAGAAATGTGTATTTGAATAGCAGTGCATAATGGGACATCCAGTTAATTATATAGGTCTATGTAATGACTGGGTGTCACACTGGAAATACAATTCATTCACATTTTCGAAAGAGCTGGCTGGCAGTTTGTAAAAATTTGGCTGAGGATGATGTTGACAGCCAAAATTGCAAGTACCGCGACACCATAGTGAGTGTCACAAGAGTGTAAGACTATGATTCTGAATGATCTACTAAATGATGTTTTCAAAGCTAAAGTAAAGATTGTTTGTTTGATTGTTTCATTGGGGTTAAATGTTGTTTTCAAGGGTATTTCACTTATATGACGATGGATTGTCCACTTCACACTGCTCCTTGACTTATTACAAAGGAAAACCGCAAGAAACCTTGTAAAAACCACCCCCTCGATTGATGGAGCCACACCTTGTGACTCACTCATATACCTGAGGGTCTACAGACCAACGTGATCCTGTGAAGTACATTGAAGAAGGCTCAGAAAGTGCACTCCATAACCACTAAGCCAGAAAATCAGCATTTATACTTATACTCATCATTAACAACAATGAATATCAGGCCTCAATTATATGAATGTATGCTGACCATTTGGCTGAAGCAAGTCAATATTTGTGCCACAAACAATGAAAAGATACAAGAAAAAGCAAAGAATGGGAATAGTTGTTCAACCCATTTGCAATTAAAGCTAATTTTGTAACATTTCTTAGAGCTTGTTAGGCAGCAAGTGTCACGTGGGTGCACTGTTTTTGGGCCCATCAGAACTGTAGCCAACCTGAAAGTGTACAGCACTATGCAAATAATAAAAAGTGGAATAAATCTATAAATTGTAATCAAATGCCTTCTGTCCAAAACTTTAAAATCTATACAAAAACACTGTTCTGATTTCTATGTAAACAAGAAAATATCCGTTGTTCCCTGATGCCATCTTGTGTAGTGTTTTATTTAAGAAACACGACATAACGCTGTGATGCTAAGCAGTACACTACAGTAGAAACATGACAACCATATCTTGTTATTGTAGCTACATAACTAATCTTAAAGCTATAAAAATGGGTATGTACTGAAAAAAGTGACACAGAGAATGTTTGGTTTGTTTGTTTGATTGGGTTAACAGCATCGTTTCACTTATATGATGATGGATTGTGCACTTCGCACTGTTCCTTGCTTGATTACGATGGAAAACCAAGAAAAAACATGATAAAAAACCTTGCGATTGCCAGAGCAACATTGTATGACTCACTCATATACCACAGTTAACAGATGGACTCGATCCTGTGAACGGTACATCTAAGTAGGATTAGTAAGCCCACTCGCCAACCTCTAAGCTACTGGCCCAGAAAATGTTTAGAATATGTACTCACATAGGTAACTTGATATAGTCTTATCTACATTAATTGGGTGAAATCCCAACATTATCTGTGTCACAAGGGTCTAAACAATCCTTTTTCTGGCTCAGAAATTAACAAAAACTATCCTTCCATTTAACTGTCTATTCTAAAAGCTCCAGTTTTGGAGTTTGGAAGGGTATTAATGGAGGTTTTTGTGACCAAAATCATTTTCAGCATATTGAAATAATTCTACTTCACAGCTAAATAATGGTCTTTTTTTAATGAATAGTTTCAGAGGACTGGTCTCATCAAAATGAAAAAAATGAAAACTTGTCAACTACAAGTAGATGTGTCTCCTACTGCCATAAAATTGCTGTACCCAAGATTTTAAAAGGCTTCCTACTTGAAGCAGATAAGATAGATAATAACTATTTGTGTATTGAGGGGATCACAGTATTTTGAATTCCTACCAAAAACTTTTGTTGTTAGTATGGATTTTTAATAAAGAAAATCTCTCATTGGAACGCTCCAAATAGTTTAATATTAGGCATGCATGTATGACAGTGTCTCTGTTATACAAAGAATATGCCTTCATTTCTCCATTTAACATGTATTGGTTTAACATCTATAGCATTAATAACAGAGAGAAGTCTACAAATTGTAATCATCTAACAGGTGCTGTATTTTGATAGGATTCCCAAGGCAGTTACATGTTCAGCTCTGTTCTATTAGGGCAAACTATGAAATTATTCCCCAAAGTTGTTAATTCTATCTGACACTGAAACATATTAATGTAAATGAATTAAATGAAAAAATATAAATTAATGATTGTGTGTTTGTTTGATTGGCGTTTAACGTTGTACTTAAGGGTATTTCATTTATATGACAACGGACAGAAAATCACAAACAAATCTGCTTGCCGTTACCCTTTAGCTCTACGAACACCAGGGCAACAGAAAGCAACCTCTTTTCTCGCCTCTTATGATCGACCTATAAATTAATTAATGAAACTATATATGAAAAGCCCCAAACAAAGGACACAGGTTATCCAAATTATTAGTTTAGAAATTTTTTTTTAAGTAATCTGAACATATTCGAAAGGACTGATTTTTAGGTTGTTCTGAAAACCTTACATCACAGGCCTGTTATTCAGTCAAAATTGTGCAATACTCTGTGATCATGTTATTGACATATCTTGTTAATGACATTGCATATTAAAAAAAAACACCTTTTCCATAGCAATATTTGGAATCATATTGCCAAATTTGGAGATTTAGTGATTATGTTTTCCATTTCTAATGTTAACAGTCCAAAAAAAAAAAAAAAAAAAAGAAGAGATTAAGAGAGGGGAATAACTCTAGTAACTGAATTATGCTCTAAATAATAACATATTTTATAACATACCTTAATAATACTATTGGATAAAAAATATGTCAAAACATCATTTTACAACATAATCTTGATATGATTCCTAAGGCAGCTAAGATATATTCAGTCTATAATTTTCAGTCCCAAGTTTTGGGTCCAATTTCAGTTAACTAATCAACTAGTCTGTCCTAAAACATGTCCTTGAATTTTCGTCCATCAAGATTCAAAACAACCCATCCAAAAGTCTGGAAGATGCAGGCCAGCAAAAAATACTCCTATTAAAGCGATAAATTGGCAGAATCAATAATGACTAGTCACATCTGGACTACTTTCGCTTTGTTAGCCAACAATGTTACCCATAACAAAGCACCAAACGAGAGTTAACAAAATATCACAAAATGATTATTTATAAGGAATACTGCCAAACCCAAGTTATGTTTGGAGATGTTAGTAGGATTAATGCTATGCAGGAAAACAGGCTAAATATGGGGATTTCCATCCAATAGCTTACACTGGAAAACTGAAGTCACAACTATTTTTCGTGTTTGCCATTCTTTGGTCTTTGGTCTTTCAAGCCAGACAAGAACATTAAAACAAAATTAATGATGTTTGTTATCAATGTTATGGAGGGCCATTCTCAGACAATTTTTGATAATGCAACTTTTTCGTGTGGTAAAAAAAAGAAATGTTAAAATCCATGTTTAATTGTCCTTGAGGTCTCAGTGATAATAGTTTTGTGGCAAAATGACTCTTTTAAATCCTCTGCTTGACAGATACGTTGTCTAATGTTTCGATCTTTTTCAATAGGTTTATGTTGTACTCAAGGGTACTTAGCTTATAAAGACCAGTGTTTGGAGGAAAACCACCTCACACACATTCACAATTATTGCAAAACCTGCCTTGCCATTAACGAGTCCTTGACCATGGAGTAGTACAATGAATCAGTTCCCTAATGCTGAAATAGTAGAATCTATTATCTCTTAAAATGCACTTTAGTTTTTTCACTAATATGACGGAAAATGTCACACAGTTCATTGTCACTGTACTCAAGGGTATTCATCTTATATGATGATGGATTGTCCACTTAACAGTTCCTTGCTTTATTGTGGTGGAAAGCCAGGAAG
>JAVFBW010158698.1:0-11794 GCA_034783835.1 Mopalia ciliata
GTTATTGTTGTGTATAGAATTGGTAATCGGTTATTCCAGTGTAACTGTATTTAAATAGAGATCTGAAAACTCCAAACGAGCGATTTGACTGGACAAAACATGTTGAACATGTTGAACAATCACCTGTTCAACATGTCTTCATTTTGAGTCGAGTCAGAATAATTAATCCCTTCCACTTGAGGCAACTTGATGTTTGAAAACACTGTTTGAGCACGTATACATGGATGGACTATACATCCGGGTTTCTGAGACATACGAAATATATCCGTGGCTTGTATACGACTGCCGTTGCAATTCTACTTTATTTATACAACTTATAAATAAATACAATCAACGGATAAGTGCATCTGGGCCGTTTCTGGGTGATTCACCCTGTGTTGAACACTCAATACAGATTCTACTCACTTTTATCTAAGGACCAATCAGAACGCTTATTTCCGCAACATTATAAATAAGGGATAATGATTGCTTGCCCTTAGATAGGCTGTTGGCAGATTACAATCAAGTTGCATATGAAATTAACCTTTAGCGCAAAAGGCGTATATCATACGAGTTTGCTTTCACATAAATGGTTCTATATTATAGCCTCCCCGCAAGATACCTGACAAACGGCCGTTGCGACCGTGATTTTATTTACCTACATCTACACAATTTTGGGAATAATTGTCTGGGACAGAAAATAACTTATCTGATTGGTTGATAGCTGATGGAATGTTGATTTAGTGAAAGACTCATATTCAATATAAAATGCTACACACTGTGGTGTTTTACACAGTTACTTATCACTCAGCTAGAGATTGTATGCGACACTTGGTAAGCGGTCTACACATTGGAAACAAAAATGTCGTTTGTTTGTGATACTTGTCAACGCACTTTTACCCGCAACCAAGATATGTTGCGTCATAAAGAAAAACAACACCCGGATGATCTCGTGCTTGATCCGGGAGAAGCACTATCGGAAAAGACGGACACCAGCTAGACGAATTCAGATTCAACCCAAAATACCGACGCAGAGGAGAGCTACACCGAAGACTCTGAACTAGATGATGCAGTGCCTGCTGTCTGGAAAGACTTGGTGAATTCTGGGGGCACACAAGGGAGTTATTTATGAGGCAACTGAGGGTAACCACGATAAGGCTAACATCCAAGGGGCTTATCGAAACACTCTACCCGGGATTCAGAAATCCACCAGAGCGAAGTACATTGATCTGTATCGGGAATACCAAAATCTAAAACAAACTCCCCTTCATAAAGAAATCATGAAAACCAAACGGAGACTGGAAGACAGGGTGGACCTTCCCCCGGATGATGTTTTCACCAACGCTGTTAGAATGAGGAAGGATCTGTTCGACGAGGTGTTATCTACGGAATACCCATACCAGATCGACGAAGAAGGGAAACATGATTTCTTTACGAACAACAATAATCGATACGAACAACAATAATCGATTGTTGGCATATTCTATACACAACAATAACCCATTGTTCACCTATTCTATACACCACAGTAACCGATTGTTCACCTATTCTATACACAACAATAAACTTTTGTTTGCCTATTGTCCCGTCACAATAGATGACATCCATCTCATTATCATATCAATCGTTCATTAACATACCACTACAATAGCTCTTTGTTATCAACAATAACCCATTACCGATTCTATACACAACAAAAACCCATTGTTCACCAATTCTATACACAACAATAACTCATTTATCACCTATTCTCTACACAACAATAACTCATTGTTCACCTATTCTATACATAACAATAACCTTTTGGTCACCTATTCTATACATAACAATAACCTTTTGTTCATCCATTGTTCTTTTGAACAATAACTATACACAAAAATAATCCATTGTTCACCCATTGTTCTTTTTAACAATAACCCTTTGTTCAACAATTATATACATAACAATAAACTTTTCCTCACCCATTGTTATTTTTAAAAATAACCCCCCCCCCCCCCTCTCCATACCTACAAACAGACCCCCTTACTGCTGTTGAATGGTCTATTTCCACATTAAAAATCCTTGGGATTCAGCCGATAGGCGACTGGTAACACATCCAAGGTAAATTGGGAATCAAGAAGGTGGTATCAGGACTAAGTGTATGGGCTAAGCGACCGCTTAGTTTAATAGGTCGTGTTATGGTTTTCTCCATGGCTATACCTAAGCTATGGTATGCGGTCACGGGATTTGACATGCCAAAATAACAGATTGCTAATCTATAGTCTTTAATGATCAATTTCTTGTGGTCCGATAAAATATTTCTTGTGGTTATTCTGATAACCTGGTAAATATTTATTTTATTTTAGAGACAGTAAATTAGCTTGCCGCCACCGGAATTCGAACTCGGTTCACTGGCTAGCAGGCCTTACGACTTAAACCGTGAACAAAGTTTAACTTTTGTTTCCAAAAATGTAACTGTGCAATGCAATTTTGCAGGTGTTCTTTCTGAACAAATTTGACGTGAGAAATTAACTGTTTTGCTCTGGTTGAGCCAAACAATTATGTATATGTTGTTGCTCTCCATTATCTATATGTATTAATGTTTTTAAAACATTTAATACCAGCGTCAAACAGACTTTTTGTGTACGCCTCCTTTTACTATAATGTTTAAACTGTCGTCACTGATATTCTAACTGACTTGTGCCCCCTTTATGCTCATGTTGGGGACGATATATTTCGACTCATATTCTAAAAATAAATCTTGGAAAGGTGGAATCTCGTCGTACATTTCTAGTGTTATCATTTAAGTAGAATTTGGCGGTTTCCTATATCGATTGCCAATCAGGTTTTCAGATTTCTTAAAATCAAGTTCGCGCCATTGATGTTTTCCTGTTCAATGTATGAGCCCCAGTTGGTGGACGGGTGAGCCATTCGAAATCAGCAGACCCTACACAATACTTCCCTGGCTACCTCCGCCGGTCGTTAGAGGCAGGGAAGAGACAGCCTGTTGGTAGTGAGTTGCATCCCGGGTAGGAGGAGAAAGAGGTCTTCAACTTGGCTAAAAAAGAAGCGGGTCACATAGTAAATTTACCCTAGCACGTCACTTCGGCTCAATATTTTCTAGACTAGTAGTCAGATTGGCCCAATCTGATCAAACGGCTGGTCAAGTCGAGCCCCGCAAAGATCAATATTAATTCTATCGAAATTGATAAAATTCCATTAAAAGTCAGTCCATCCTACCTTGTACTAAGTTTCAAATCATTACAGAAGTCGGTGGCTTATGGGATAATTGAGTAGGAAAAAAACAACATTTTATTTAGTTCTGCCAGAGCATAGTTCCAACTCAGTAAAATACAACTTTGATTTAGTTCATTTATAGTTTAGTTTATTGATTCATACTCATACAGATGCAAGGGATCCATTAACAGGAAAAATCAGAGTTAACTATATAAAATGGATCAACATTTGGTTGAAAAGTGTGTAAATGAGGTAAAAATATCGATATCATAAGGAGCAAAACACGGTGTTAAAACAATGGTGAAAAATATAAAATGTTTTTTCCTTATCAAAAAAACGACAGGTAGTGGATAAAATAGGTCCGTAGACCGTGATATTACATATGGTATTTTATAAGATACCTTTCCGATAAGATACGGTGATTTAAGGAACTATTTATACAAGGATGTAGATATATTAAACCAAAACATTTTCGTCTACAACCAAGTAACTTGAAACGTTTACAGAGATCATCCTGATTAAATGCGATAATTCTCGATGATTCTCTACAGACGTTGTGTAACATAACTTTCACAAATCTTTTTTGAAAGCCTTCTATTCTTTCACATAATGTTTATTGGCAGGGGTTCTAAAATACGCAAGCATATTCCAGATTGCTTCGTACTAAACATGTACAGAGACTTTATATCAGGAATACTAACAAAGGATTTAGAGTTTCCCTTAAAAAAACCCAACCAATATAAAGGCTTTGTTTACGAAAAACCTTCCTGTAAAAAACGACAATGAGTCTGACCTTGTATTATTTTTCAAATCTTTACGTTGTCAGCAATAACCAAGCTCTTTAGGTTGACAAAGCATGTTGTAAATGTCATGACAAATGACAACAAAATAAAGACGGTCCTAATATCGACCCTATTTGCACTCCAAATAATACAGATGTCCAGTCAGACGCGTCGCCATTAATTATAACTCGCTGTTTTCTGTTATACAAGTAAGATTTTAACCAATTTAATATGCTTCCACGAATCCCTTACCACTTTAATTTATACAACAAAAGCTCATGACTTAGTTACAAAGTCAAAGGCTTTCGAAAAATCTATATCTACTGTATGGACTTGGGAAACATCACAGTTCACAGCATCAGAAACATAGTTTGTATAACAGGTCAAATTAGTTACAGTCGAGAAATTGCTTCTAAATTCGTGCTGTTCAGCGCAAGCAAAGTGATTCAAGAAATTGTTTTAAATGAATATTTCTCAAAAACTTTGCCAATAAGGGGCAATAAAGACACGGCTCTATAATAACAGGTTTAGAAATAGGTGTGACATTTGAAAATTTCAATACATCAGGAAAAACTCTGCGGTTTAATGACATATTGAAGAGGCGATAAACTGGCGGAGCTAGCTTGTCTGCACAGGTCTTCAAAATTTTACCTGCAATTCCATCGTAACAACACGCATTGAAATCAACAAGACTCAACAGAGCCTTGCGAACATCGTCAAAACACAATTGGATTTGACATAGCATATCATGTGACTTGGATTGACATAACATATCATGTGACTTGGATTTGACATAACATATCATGTGACTTGGATTTGACATAACATATCACATATCATGTGACTGAGAGTTAACTGCTGGAAAATTTGTAACACTATTAAAATTGAAAACTGACATGAAGTAATTATTCATCATAACAACAATTTCAGAACATTTCGAAGTGGTACATGTGGCCATTTATAATGCCACGTTTTTGTTTTACAAAGCTCCAAAATCACTTGGGGTTATTAGTTACATCATTTTCAACGGATTAACATATTCTTCAAATTTCACCTTTTGTGCCTTTTTAATTTTTTTTCTTATTTTACGGAAAGTAAAATATTCATCCAAAAACTTATTTTTACCACCCTTTTTGTACTGTTTAAAAGCAATTTCCTTTTCTTTAACCAATGAGATTGGTTCTTGGTCATACATGTATCATGATGGAAAGGATCTGTTTTTCAAATATACTTTCCTTGAGTATTGTGAATAATATGTCATAAAAATAACCAAACGCATCATTGATTGTAATGACCAAACAGTTTATCTGTATGATTTAAATATGTTTTATTGTTTTGTATGAATGTATTAGAGCTATTTTCTCATTGTTATTGTAGACCTTTGCATTTGCAGTTAAAGGGAGGTAATAAGCTGCAGAAACATTGCATTGGTCGAATTACTAGGGCTGTACTATATTAGTTAGTTTTGTTTAGTTTTTATATGCAGCTAGTTTTATAGATGTCGTGTAGCATAAACAGCCTATTTGTAATGTTAAAGTGATGCTGCGTTGTTTTAGTTTGCGCAACTATTAGAGCTGTTGTTGCTGTTGCTTGATTAAAGCTAGAATTAGGTCAAAAGGATAAAATATCCCTTGATCGTTCATGTGGCCAACATTACACTGCGGGTAGAAGTAATCTCCCCTAGTACGTTAGGTATACCCTGCTATTCATATAGCCAATAATGTTAACTGTAAATGCGTAAAATAGTTGTTTTTTGTTAGAAGTACCCCGGTATTTAAAATACAGTCATATATATTTTATTTATAAAAAATCCTGTCCTACCTAGTATTAAAACGACATATCTAGATAATTTGTTATATTTATGAAAACCTGTAAAGAGATTTATAATCGTCTTTATCCCATTAAGCTTAAACTATAATTGGTTCATTTATTATTTGTTTCAGTCAGTCTCACCAACATTGCCCACCAACACAACTCACCAAACACCGCTACTCAACACTGTTATCAACAGACATTGTAATACTGGCAAACCATGTTATAATGATAATGAAGTTCAATAAAGAATATCAGACAAAACCAGAACGATGTTGGTGTGAATTTGCATCTTCAAGTAATCCCGTTATAAACTCAATGTATCAAGAATCCACTGAATCCAGAGTCGACAACAATCTTTTTATGTGAGGAAAATCTGCTTGTTTGTAATTGAAGACAAGTCTGTCTGGCCAGTTAGTTTCAGGTTAACTCGAGCATTGAACATCAAAAGCTAGGTGAGTAGACTGGACACATTTCTCTGACTCTAACATATACAAACAAATATGTCTCCGGCAAGCATGAGATCCCAAACGCTTTCATTACACGTTGCAAACAAGTAACGTTGGCCTAGGCCGTTTAAAAAATCTGTGTCCGCCCTGAAATGTACACTGGGCCAAGGTAATCTAAATAGGAAATGATCCACGAAATTTCATCATGTAAATTAAAATCTCAACAAATGAACACACTGTCATTGTCACCCATTGATTTGCTGACTTGATCAATAGACAAATCTATCATGTAAGAATCTGTGTCTGGGGGAACATAAACAGAAGCTAAAAATAGCGACTGACCAGGCAGAAAAACTTTCACCCAGACAATTTCCTAATCTGTTCAAATTCCCTAAGGTGTGTGCTGCGCAGTTCATTTTTAACTGCAATTAAAACACTGCCTCCACACTGTTGTTGCTCCAGTCATGGCGGTGAATAGTGTACGGTAAAACAGTTAATACCTCTCCCTCTTAATATCCTCATTCAACTATGTCTCAGTGACAAACAGAAAGTTAAATTCACAACCAGAGAAATATATATTAAAGTCTGAAATCTTGAGTTTTGGTCATAAAAAGACAAGTCAATAGCAGGCCCAGGGTGAAGTTCAAGGTCACCACATAAGAGCAATACAAGTTGTGCAACACAGCTCACCAGTTTCTGTTATGCTGGAGTTGTTGTTGTAAGTCTTTACATTGATATTTTCATACAAAGTGAAGAACCCAAAGTTTACAATATTGCCTTTTTTGTATGCCATGAAAAGGCATGAATACATCTGACCATTCCACATACATGTATCTCGATCACAGAAAATAACTGCATTAGACCGAAGGAGTCTTGCCGACCAACCCCAATACCACAAAATTAGCAAGACAGCACTGAGTCGAATAGTCCACGGCCATCTGTTTCTGTCTTTTAGTTTTGAAGATATATAGAAAATATTTTTTTACAGGCAGATTTTTGTTTTTTCCATACCCTATCACGTCTATAAGTTGGGACACTCTAATTTTGGGACAGTCCAAAGATATAACATATAAGACCCCCTGTGGTCAAAGTCTATTTCTCCGTCCCAACTGCTAGAAGTTATAGGGTAAATTGTTATCAATTGTTCAAAAACTAAAAATATGATGATGGATCCTCCACTTCACACTGCTCATTGTCTAATTACGGTGGAAAACCAAGAAGAAACCTGGTAAACCACGCCCACAATTGCTGGAGCCACATAGTGTGACTCACTCAACATGTGATGACAGACGGACAGATGCACTCAATCTTGTGAATGGTACATATAAGTAGGATTAGTAAGGCAGCAAGTGCACTGGCTTACCACCAAGTCACGTCCTCTTACTAATATTAAGTTTAGATTTCCATGTAGCATAAAGAGCTGTAAGGAATACATACCCATGCATATTGACTGATGACAAGGTCAAATCCCTAATCTTAGTAGTGCAGTCAATGGGTTGATGGGCAATAACTTGACTGTTATATGTTAGTTAGCTCACGGTTATGGGCCACTCTTAGAAAACATCTTGAACTTGCTAACTTTGGAAAAAAATCCAAAAGCATAATGTAACATTACAATACAGGCAGGTGTACTTGTAAGAAGTGAACTGGTTGATTTACTCTAGTCCATGTAGCCGGACCCTTGACTAAGGGTTTGTATGAACAGGTATGTAATCTACCTCAGTGATTGGATCAAATCAGATCAATATCATTAGGAGGGCTGTTTATAGTATTTAATAAAGCTAGGGATTAAGGCATGATCAAACACCAATACAGCTTTACCGTAAGTCTCAGGAAAGTTTTCCTAAATAAATTGTGACCTAATCCTAGTATTGTGTGAAATAAGGCATGTACATGTTTACAAGTCTTATTGTATTTGACTTCCTGGTACATGTATCTCTGTTCATGTCTCTTTGAATACCCTTCTTTTTAAACCTTACTTTGTGTTGTTGCTGGGTGCAGGACTGGAAGCAGAGAACTAAACAATGTGGGAGGTACCCGGATGAAGTGAGTTATGGGAAACATTGCAGATCAAATAACTTACACACCCTGTATTATAGAACCCAGAAGAGCTTGAATTATAATCATTATTGTTAATGACCCAAAACTGCACAAAAGTTAAAATGCATCAGTTCCTTTGTCAATTAGCTAACTTTTTAAAAACAACGACCTATAGCATCAAATTCCATCGACTGTATTGAACGGCCCATTGAATTGAATTCAGTTGTTAAATTGTTTCTCCAACCTGTAAGATAAGCCAAGACTAGACGCAGTCTCTGTCAAAAGGGCTTATGCACCAGACGTCCTTACTTTGGCATAGTACTGAGACAACAGCTTCGATGTGCAAGGGTCCGATGGTCCAACAGATTAAGAGACTGGAACACCCATCCTTGAGGTCGACAATTTCGGTGGAGGAAGTGTGATGATGTGGGGTGCTATATTGCACCCAAAAAACTGAATTGGTGCACATCCCTGGCAACCTTAACGCCGCTCGATACCACACATACTGCCCATAATGGACCTCCCTAGAGAAGCTTTTCAGCATGACAACGCTCAGCCGCACACAGCTTGAGCTACTGTTCAGTTTTAAATAACCCTGGCCGTCCAAATCACCGGTTATTAACCCAATAGAACACTTGTGGGATGATTTGTATAGACGCGCACACAGTCAATATCCAGCGCTGCAAAATCTGCAAGAACTGCAGCAGGCTCTTGAGCAAGAATGGAGGAGAATTCAGCAAAACCGTATTCTTCGATTGATCATGTCTATGCCTAGATGGGTCCGTTCAGTGTTACAGACTAATGGCGGGCATAACAGATACTGACTTTGCATTGACGTCATCTGAGCGCTACAGACTTTAATGTGATAAATTTTGACATTTTAATGAACTTAAAAATCTGAACGATATGATGGGGATTCTAGAACACAAACATGGTGATATAATATAGATGGGTGCCGAAGACATTGTACACATGAACTAGAATGCTCAAGCTGCTGGTCAGCCATTTTGATATTTGAGAATGAAAACATGTGCACCTCATCAGGTGTAAGTTGTACTGTTCCATTGGTTGAATGGTATAAACGAACAGAATTTTAAGTGACTAATCGTAGCGTTGGAAAGATTGTTTGTTTGTTTGTTTGATTGGTGTTTAACATCGTACTCAAGGGTATTTCACTTACATGACACAAATACAGAACATTACAAACAAATCTGCTTCTCGTTAACCTCTAGCTCTGCAAACTCCTGGGCAACAGAAAGCAACCTCTTTTCTCGCCTCTTACAATCGACGGAGGAAGCCGAGGGAGTATTCTGCAGGGCCAACGCCCACCCACTCTCTCACCGGGCCGATCGACAGAGGAAGCCGAGGGAGTATTCTGCAGGGCCATGGCCCACCCTCTCCCTCACGGGGCTGATTGACCGAGGAAGCCGAGGGAGTATTCTGCAGGGTCAAGGCATACCCGCTCCCTCACGGGGCCGATCAACCGAGGAAGCCGAGGGAGTATTTTGCAGGGTCATGGCCTACCCACTCCCTCATGGGGCTGATCGACCAAGAAAGCAGAGGGAGTATTCTGCAGGGTCATGGCCTACCCGCTCCATCACTGGGCTGATCGACCTAGGAAGCCAAGAGTATTCTGCAGGGCAATGGCCCACCCGCTCCCTCACGGGGCACGTTGGAAAGAGGTATTTCACACGACGACATACATGTATATAACAAATATCACATAAATACACGGACATTGACTTATTAATGAGATAAAATTAGATATTAGTTTGTTTAAAGTTTAATGTCAGACTCTAGGCCACAGTATTTCATGCACTTATAAGTTACTTAATGACAGATTGTCTATTTCACACTATAACTAACAGATTGACTATTTCACACTGTTCTATGCTTAAATGTGACCTGGGTGGAAAACTTGATGGGAACCTTGTAAACACCACCCCTGTGATTTCCAGAGCCACATTGTGTGACTCACTCACATACCTCAAGGCCGCATTGATTAATTGGTGTTTTATGTTGCACTTAAGGTTATTTCCCTTACATGACGGTGGTCTGATGGCCAAAAAGACTTGAACCCGTGAACAGTTCATCCGAGTAGGAATAGTAGGCGCACATGTTAACCACATAGCTAAAGCCTCAGCAATAAATATATAAACTTACTTGGGTCTGAGTACTTGCATATTTGAGTTGTTTTCATCTATCTTGTGTTGTACATGCAAGACATCTTCAAATGCTGTCAGTGGGACATTTTGGCCATGACTGAATGTGAAGATGGGAACAAATTCCCTATGATTTATATCAATAGACATCCTTCATTAAAACTGATCCGCTGAAAATAAATCAGAAAATAGTCTCATTAGTCTATTAATTATAATCTGCACTATGACAAAATGTCATTTATCTTGGCTTTTATTGATGTTTATTTGTTAATTTGCAATGTTAACTATATTGCCAATGTTAACACAGGGTATTAGTCCTCCCATGCCATAGCGCGTTGACATGATTTAATAATCTGATAAATATTTATCATAAAAAAGAATCTAATTGACAATTGCTAAGAAAAGGAAAATTGCTGAACAAAACAAAATTTCAAGAATAAAACCATATCTATGATCACAATTTGAGTAGTCAGTTTTGTTATTTTATCATCTAAAGTCATATGGTATGGAGTGAGACTCCAGTGTTACTTTACTCTGTTGATGGCTCATTCCATCTTTATAACCCACATCCTCATGATATCACATGAAATGGCATTCGATAGATCTGCCAATGTTAATTATATTTATAATTTAGAAATGGACATCCTCAATATCGTCAGAAAGAAGAAAACTAAAAAAAAGAAATTAAATTTAAAAGCTGTAAAAGTAAACGATCACAAACTATCCAACAAAGAACAGAAAATTTGGCTAGCTTTACAAAATGATGTAATTAGAACAATGATAAATATCCCAGGCAATTTCAAATTTGATTAGTTTGTTTTATTTGTCGATTTTTAGGATTGTTTTTCACATATTTCCATACAAATACAAATGTTTGTAATTGACAGGTCTAACAAGAATGATCAGCTACCGGTATTTATTTATTTATCCCATGTTAGATCAACAGGATTAAATCCCGATAACAGATCATTGACCAGCATTAATGTGGGAGGAAAACTAGGTGGAAAATTTACCCAGAAATCCCACAACCTTCCGCTGGTTGTTTGCATAACAACCGACATTCGGTCCGCAGAATCGAATCGCAACCCCCTAGGTGAGGTGGATAGGTGGGCAAGAAGCATACACTCTCTAGAGCGTACGCTCTAGACCACTCTGCCAAAGAGGCTACCAGCTATATATTTCTAAAACCAATCACACTGGCACAGGGATGTAGATCAATTAAAATCGAAAAATCATCTTATGTTCTGGATAACTCCCAGAGATAAGTTTCTTAATAAACCTTAATCTCGAGTTGTGTTATGGGTAACCTACAGACATCTGGAGAGCAGGTAATGACCATAAATATGGTGTATAA
>JAVFBW010158709.1:0-21296 GCA_034783835.1 Mopalia ciliata
AATAAAATATTAATATGATTGGAGCAGCAGTTGCTGAGATATAGTGATAACAAGAATTGTTATGGGACGGACGGACCACGGAGAGTGATGAGAATAGCCCACAGTCAGAATGACTGTGGGTTAAAAAGAAAAGTCAACGTTTTTCAGAAGAAAAAAATCAAAATGATTAAATAATGAATGTGAGTATTTTACAGCTAACACATTAATCACATAAAAAAATTTAAAATATTAAAGACCCCTGTAAATTTGTTTGATTTATTTGGTTGTATTTGTTCAACCATATGACCTGTGCCTAAGATCTGACCCATATTCACAGCAATACTAAAGACATAAACCTCAATATAATATACTATGACAGTTAGTTTGTCTGATTATCCTTTACTATTATTTATTCCCTACACTCACTGAAATCACTAGGTTCTGTTTTTTGGGGTTTTTTTTATGGAGAGGACAGGTTGAGAAGGATTGTCTCCACTTCCTGAATTACCAGGGGTGGGTCCAAGATATGACATTTTTATTGAAGAAATTATTGATTGGTGTTTAATATCATGCTTAAGAGTATTTCACTTATATAATGGTGGTGTACTACCAAGAGTGATCACAATATATCTATGTGTAGAAATGTGGAGCACTTTTAAGCACAAGCTCTATAACTTGGGCTGTGTTCTTAAAAATATCAAATAACTTGACGTCCAGCAACAAAGGTAATACATGAATACAGATCAGGATTATTTACAGTGTCACTCACCACTTCCTGGTCCAGTTTACTGTAGTGGAAGTTGAAGAAGATGGGAGATTTCCTGTGGTGTTTCTCAATGTACTCCCACAATGAGGTGCCTGACTGATGTTTAATGGTGAATCCAGCCTCATCATCACTGCTTCCTAACTTACAGTTCTTCTCCTGAAGTAACCATCCAGCTTCCATCCTCTCAAACTCGTTATCTAACATAAACGTGCGGAATCGATTCGACACATAATGGTAGGCCATGAACTTGAGGAAATACTGATTGAACTCAAAGGAGCAAGGGAATTGAGCATGGACCTGAAATGAACATATATTAGTGATATAAAATGTTGGTTTAAATTAATGAACATATTCATATCCCTTTCACACTTCACTTATTGGATAGATTTGACTGTATTTTTTTATGCAACGGTCATACTGCACAGACTATTTTTCAAGAACAAACAAAAGTATAAATTATATTAAATTTTTAATTTAATATGGCATTATACTCTGTCAATAATGACTGTGGTTAAGCCAGGATAATTGGAACACAAAATTAAAAAAGGAAGCCCGAAAATTATGACTTCTCAATAAATATACTATCATCGAAATTACATCTACAAAAATATAAGCTTTCTCATACTATTTGTATTGTTTTCACACACACATGATTACCTGGTGAACAACATCCAGAAACTGTAGGAAGATTGGAGCGAATCCACTGGCCTGGTTAGCTGCCGTCTGGTTACTCCTGTGTGTGAACCTGTGGCCAAAGGACAGCCATTCCTTCTCTATCAGTGAGCGGAATCCTTCAATAGTTCTGTAATATGGGTCCATTAACAGCTCAGCCACGGAGACAACCTAAACAAAACATGACAAATCATTTTGTAAGATGTTATTTATTAATTGCTTAAGGTTGTTTTCCTTACATGAAGGTGTCACAATGGGTGAAAGACCTGTTAAGTGAAATTTATTTATGTACCTGTGAAGTCACATTTATTTTTTGACAAGTGTAGTGATATTTCCGTGTGTGCCTGGGTAGAGATATAGATTTGTCTTCATGCAAAGTGATATCTATCTGTGTACCGGTAAAGTGATATTAATTTTTGCACATGTGTAGTGAAAATTGTTTGTGTACTGTGTAATGATTTCATCTCTGTACCTGTGTAGTACTATTGATTTCTGTACCTGTGTAGCACTATTGATTTGTGTACCTGTGCTGTGATATTGATTTGTGTCGAGTAGAGATATTTTGTGTGTACCTGTGTAGTGATATCCCATCCATCCTCGAGACAAATCATTACAGATGATCCTTGAACGTCTATCAGATCAACAGTCGCTCCAGCCAACTGTAACACATTCTGAATCTGTAACGGACAAAAAAACAAAACAACATCTGAATTATCAAATAACATGATCAATACTCACAACAAACATCATCATCAGATAATTGCCATATATTGTTACAACACCTGCCTAAGGTGACCTACTTGTCTTTGTCAAAGTCATAATAGTTTGGCACACTGCCACTTTTCTAACATTCAAATGACGTAAAGATGTGCTTTTGTTGGGTTTCTTTATAGATTAGTTAATTCATCCTGTCTGGCATACCTGAAGTAACCACTCTGACTCCTCCAGGGCCTTGAAGAAGAGAGAGGCCTCGGTGTTAGATAGAGGAGCACTGGGTACACACAGTCTCATCAACTTCTTAAAGCTCGCCTTCACCTGTCGTACATCAAAGAAGTCCACAGGGATAAAGTCACACTTGGGAAATGACTCCACCTTTATGCCCTGTAACAATGATGAAATAACACACCTTTAGTCCTTACCTTAACATGACAACACATGTTCTGCTCTAAACTAATGGAATAATATAATAAATAATTTGGATTACACAGGGTCCTAATACCATATCCAAGGGTAAATCATGTTGCAATCAGTTCTTGGGATAGAATGAAGAAAACTTGTGAATACCATCTGCTCATTACCATAAATAATAAAAACGATAAAAACATTTTTTATACACATCAATCTAAATTGCTTGTAGTAGGAACATCTAACAGTATGTCCTTTGTATACCAAGCCTGTCAGCAAAGTTATCAGCCAAATACACAGAAATTAATTTTTGACTAGTCTTTAAGGCAATGTACAAAGGTATTTAACTTTTATATGTGATGGGTGTAGTTCCAATCTTATCCACATTTTGTTTTGTTGTAAATATAGAACAGTATTTATTAGTACAAAGTCTTACTTTCATTTGTGTCTTTTCACCCAGGACGTAGAGAGAGAACTTGTTCAAGCCTTGTATAGAGTTATTCAAGAAGTCTCCCTTAGAGTCTATGCTGCCGTTGTGGTTCGTGGACCGTTTTCCATTCATATCAAGACTGGTTGTTGAAAGCCTTGACTTATCCTTGAAGCTTCCGATTCGACCTAGAGCTGTAAGGGAAATAACTCTTCATTTTTAATATTCTTAGAATCTGGAGTAATTACTCATAAAAAGGATGTGCGTTCTTAAACAAGGCAAAAACATCATTGGTATTTACAGGGGTCACCATTAAAATACTACATGTACTTATAAAGGTTTATAATCTGTAATAATAACACCAAGTTTTTTTGTATAAATATCTAAACACTTTTTGCAATTTTAACAATACATGAGCTTAACTAATTCAGATATAACCTTATACTGTATGCCTTAAAAATTAGAAGAATAATTTGAAAAGTTTAGGAACAATAAATTTTGAGAAAGTTGTGAGAAAATTTATCTTATCTTTTATTAAAAAAAATGTCATATTGCTGCGAATTCTTAAACAAGTAAATCAAAACTTACCAAAACTTTTTTCACACAAATCAAAAAGAACACACACTATTTTTAATAAGAATTTAAAAAAAAAACTTAAATTAGCCAATGCAAATTTAGCCATCATGCATGTTTAGCCCTTTGGAGTAGTGAAGAAGTTTTTCAGTGTCTCTTATTTTGGTTAAGGAGAAATCACTGTTTTGGGAGATGGAAGAGGATGCAAAGATTTTGTTAAACACACTCTATAGATATTTTGAGTCGTCATTTCCTGGTCTAAAATAGTTCCTCTTTATTTTGTATCAAGGGTTAATCCTGTACTAATATTAAAGTTGATCCTACGATAGCTGAAGAATTTTGCTAAATGTGACCAAATGTCCTTCAAACAAGGTCAAGTTTCTTTTTTGCTTACATACATATATCTAGGGTTAATCCTGTACTAACATTAGTTAATCCTATGTGAGCTGCCAATTTGCTACATGTGACCAAATGTCCTCCAAAAACGGTAAAGTTTATTTTTGCGTACATATCTAGGGTTAATCCTGTACAAATATTCGAGTTTCACAGGGCGTAAAGCCACAAAATTGATTGATTTGAATTTACGTAAACTTGTTTTTATAACAGGATAGAAAGCCTCAAAGACTTTATTCCGACCATTGCAACTTACTATTCAATTAATTTCTTTTTATTTTATTATAATGGTGAATAAACAAATACAAAATATACAATACAAAAAATTATCCTCAAGAAGTAAATCCCAGTTAGCTGGGGGGGAGATTTTGAATGGTGTGGGACGGCAGATCTTGAGGGCAGTCTACATCATAACATGGAGTCTGGTCTCCATAATAGCACTATATATTCTCTGTTGTTTAAAGTAATACTACAAAGCATGTGTGCACTGGAAAATAAAATGCCTCAGTTTTTCTGCTATCTATAGAATTTATTGTATTCACCAAAATGTGTTTCAGGATAAAAATGTGAAAACCAATACCAAGTTTAAAATTTCATTCATTCATTTTTTTTGTAAATCATGCAAAAAAGTGATTTGGGAGGAATGATCCCAAACTCGTGAAACTAAAACCTGAATCAATCCCCCTGAAGACAAGTTGTCAAGTTATTCCAATTTAATTAAAAAAAAGTGCTACCACAAAAATAGTTTTATGAAAAAAATCAAGGTGAAAGTTAGAAGACAGTGCTTTTTATCATTTGGATATATTTTTACCACGAGCAAATATTTCCATCCATGTTGGATCCTCAGTAGGTGATTGACCTAATAGTTTAAAAAATAAACTTTTACCTTGCCATAAATATTTATTTCACTTCTGTGTGACCTACCAAGTTTTATATACAGTATCTAAAAGTTAGTAGCACACCTAAAGACTTTAAGAATAAGTAGCTTATTGAAAAAGGTAGAAAAATAATTAGACTACAGAATCACTCTTTGTTAGTAAGTCAGACTTATTCCGTGGGTTTAAAAACATAATGACACACTTATAATTATTTTATATTAATGTTTTCATTTTTCTTAAATAACTAAGCTCGAAACAAGAAAAAGAAAATTGAAAAAAAGTGGAAATAATAATTACCACACTGCAGAACAAAATTCCAACTACATGTAATATTATTACCGACAAGGGAGTAACAGTGAAGGAAATATTAGTAAATCATACCAAAGGGGGGACAACAGTAATAAATTAACACACATTTAACAACAATTTCACCACAACAATATTTTCTTTCCATTGAATTCAGAACAATTGCATTCTCATTTTTATTAACCAAATTTATGAACCAAGGTTATATCAAGCAGCATTCCAATGGGATTTAATTAGCTAAATGGGGCTGTTGCAACTTTCATATTTTCCATTGTCCAAAAATCCACGTAAATATACAATTTTTGAACGGGGATGAAGGGGGGAAATAGCTTGCTTAGTTCATTATTTGAGTTGTATATCCCACCTAAGGTTCTTTAAGTGGCATTTAGAAGTCGGGAGTACATAAAACATGGAAAGACTTAAGAATGGATAATATAAATTAAGAAGTTGTTATCCATACTTAAGTCTTTCCTTGTTTTACACCTAAGGTTGTATAACAAAAATGTTGTGCTGTATTACCAAGCTTAATTTTGTACAGTAATTGGAAAGCAAAATTTGTGACAAAAAGTTGCAACAGCCATTGACGATAGGGTTAAAAGACAGGACACCCATTCAGAGGCATTCCAAGTGGATTAATTACTTTGATACTGCCACCAATTGTTTTGTCGTTTTCTTCGCGTCCTTTCAGACATTAGAGTCATAGTTACTGTAACAATTATAATGTATGTTTACAATGATTATGGCTATGGACACAGACAGCCAAGATTTGGCTTCAAACATTGTGTATATTACTTAAATATTAAATACAAGTAAATGTTACTCAATTATTAAATTTCACAACAAAAAACCAATTGTATTGTTTGTGTTTTACACTGTACTAAGGCTTATCCATCAGAATATTTATTTGGCTGTTGTACACAGATATACATAAATGTATTTCAAATCATCTATACCACATTAAAATTATTACACAATTTCATAACGATATTTATAATTGTAAGTGAAAATAGTTGTAATATATTCAGACCAAGCAAGCCTGATAAATGTTATGAACATGAATATTTATATAGAATATATAGATTGCTACACTCCAGCTAAAGTTATTTCACTTATATGATGGTGCACAGCTATGTTGTTATGAAAACTGTCAAAAGGATAAAAGGAAATGTATTAAGTACAAGAGTTCCCTCCCCTGCCCACCAGCATAATTTTATCATAAAAACTGTAATAGCAGAAATGGAAAGAAAAGCATCCAATAAGCAGATGAGAAGGACATACATGTGCCCGATTTGCCGCCGCTTGATCTGAGGCTATCCACTGCTCGGCGGAACATGTTACGGCGAACAGTGTTGGGCGTTGCTGCAACATCAAATTCCGACTCATCGCTGTCCACTGGAAAGCCAATAGAAAGGGAAGGAATGCGCATTGGGAAATAAACAAAACAAGGGAGAAAAATTTGTAGATAGCCAGTACTTTGCTCAATGTTTTTTCGTCATTTTAAACTCGTGGTCAGTTGATTAATCGGTGTTAACTAATAAAACAGTGGTGCATCCAATAGTAATTGTCTAACTGTCACAACCATAAAATATGAAGTGTTTTGCTCTGTTAGAAATGTAATGTTTCTCTAGTGCCAAGTAAACAGTTTGTCTTTACATGTACTTGAGAGATCATACCTTTACCAAAGAGCTCAGTTATATGGAGGAGTGATCAAATGAGAAAATTTATCCCGTAAAGAAGTAAATGTTAATATTATACTGCCATGAGATATTTGTTTCATATCTTCACATGAGGGATACATATTTCCCGCACTCACTCTGATTGGTCATTTTATGTTCATTGACTCTTCAGGTTCTTTTTTTCCATCTGTTTGATGTCTTTCAATCCAGTTCCACAACTTTCATGAAAGGGTACAGCACTTTTCATGCCTCATGGCACAGTTCAATGTGCTTGACAGTTTTCAAAAGTCATTTTTTTGCCTTTTTTGTTGTTGCCCGGACTGATCGTAGAAATAAAACTGGAATTAAAAGTACTTTTGTGTATTTTCCATTATATTTCAGTAAAATCAATATTGAATTTCAGTCCTGATCACTTTGATGCACAGCCGCTTTGCATTGACCCAGACATGTAAGTCTTATATATCCACCCATGCTTTTGAATCTTTGTTCAACGAAATGAAAATATATATCGATTTCTTATTAGAAAAGTTACATTTATGGGATAAATAGGCTCTCAATTCATGACCCAAAGATATCAAATATATGAAACTCAGGTAGTCAATTTGATTTAATCTTTGCTGAGTGCTCAGAGCCAATGATAATGAATACCTTTGTTTTATAAATTATAGAGCTTCAAGTTACTCCTTAGAGATCATCTGTATATAAAAAAATAAAGGCACCTGCCAAAATATGTCACATGTTTTGAGAAATGTTTGCTCTATCCCTTACAAACAAATACTATATGATTTTTCTATATGACCCTACAGGATTTTTCTATGATCTTACAGGAATTTTCTATGGTCCCATGGGATTTTATAATCCTGTATCCGGAGGATGTTCATAATCTGATATGATCATATACAATTTGTCTGTAAGGGATAATATGACAATAAATTTTGAACAGATATAAAAACATTGAGCAAAGTATCAAATAAATCAAAAACATGTGATTCACGTAAAAATGGCAACATAAAAGACAAACAATATGCATTTGGTTATTTTGTAAAAGCTTTTCAGCAAGGCACTATGTGTTCAGCTGCACTATTTTATAAATTAGAGTAGTAATTTAAATTGTTTTGCAAAGCTTTAAAATTCCTTGCTTAATTTGAAAGCACAACATGCGTATATATTGTATTTATATTTTATCTTAACGATAACAACTGACTTAAACTAGTTCACATGATGTTTGTATACTGAAATAAAATGTATAATTCCTATGGCTTTATGTTCAACACTTATACAAAGATTCAACCCGCTCAATTGTCTCCACTAGAATACATGTGTGTTCTTACCAATAAAAAAAACAACTAATGGTAACATCACTTTTTTAACAAAACCAGAATAATTTCAAATGAAATGTAATACTTCAGAAGCCTTAACTTGTCAAGAGGAACACAGTTTTGATCGCACATACACTCAAATTCTATAACTGTCTTTCAAGTGTTCCATAAACTAATACATTCATTCGAAAGTTCAACAACAAGAATGACACCAAGACAAGCACAAGATATCACTTGGCTACTTCACATTCAAATGCATTATTTTGTACTGTTTTCTTTCAAAGACTTACAAGCTGCAATAATTACCTGCGATGAACTAACACAGTGTGGACAACAAACAAAGGAGTGCTTTCAGAATGTCAGTAAAGGATTTTTAAATACACAAAAACATCTACAACTAAAGGCAGGTTTAACTCCTGTGAAATGTAACTTTTGTAATTAAGAAAGTCCTCAGTAGTAAAGATATGCTGCAGTCCACACACAACCTTGTGAAAAGCTTACACAAAACATTGTACATTGTGAGTCAATAATCTACAGCATTGTTTTAGCTAGGGTTGTAAATTTGTCTGTCAGAAATCCCCATTTGGAAAAATTTTGCCTTGTCCAAATAAAATTTTTTTTATGTTAAAATTCAGAATTTTTACCGGTCATTTTAACTTTTTTTTTTTTTAGAAATCTGCGCATCTCAAATGAGGAATGGAAGGATCTCTAGCATAGACTATGATCTACAGCCAGAAGAGAAATTAAAACATATAAAATATGTTATAATTCCTCTGTGAAGTTTATTGACCCACTCTGTAGATTATGAAATGGAATGATCTGAATTATGGTAAGATTTGAGTGATGTACTGTGTATTGCAAACACAAATAAATAAATAAATACCAAATAAAATGAATAACTGTAGGTGAGTAAAAACTGTTCATAATAAAATATGGAGGTTGTGATAAATACTGGATTCAAGGATAATAAACACTCAATAAAATTTACTCCTCCCTGATAGTTTAATAATATCGGATGATATTTGAAATGAATGGTGTTTCTAGGTTACAAACAGAACCAGTCATTAGAAAACTAATGATACAGGTAATGAAAACACTGTCAGTGTTGGAGTAAACAGTAGAGAGTTGTTAAAGGGGAGATAACTCTTGAGCAATGTGATAGAATGTGTCTAAAATATATTTTATCCTTACTTCCTCTGAAACCTTGGAAATAAAAAAGTGGAAAATATTTTGAGCATTTACAATGGTGCATGTACTTGTTTAAGTGTATTAATATATGATTATATGAGATTTGTAATTTTACGGTCAAATGTGTGAGAATATTGAACGTTTTTTTTAACATTTTAAAGTACACATTTTGTGTCTTAAAAGAAATCAAATAAGCATAGTTAAATTTGAAAATGTTAAATCTTCAAATTTCATGATATAAAACTGGCAAATAATAATGTAACTGTTCATATTACAAAACGAAAAAAAAAGAACCAAATTTTAAGTTCAGGATTTGTATATATGTGGTTGTCTTAATACATGTTACAACAAAAAAAAACAACCCAGAACTCCATTTGTGATTTACCACAGAACAATGATGAAATGGTTATACAGAAATACAATATTACTGCGGTGTATAACATGGCTTATATGAACGACAGTGAAATACAGTAAAACAAGAACATAGTCACCTGGTTCCAGAAAAGTTTCTTTGTTTAATCAGAATGTTTGAGGTGATAAAACATTCTGATAAACATCATACTGGTCTATGCAGGGGATGGTTTTCTAAGTATTCTTATCTATATTCAAGGTAAGTTCTTGTGGTTTGTTTTTGGGTTTTTCTGGTAAATTTAGGGAATAGTCCACTCGAGTTTCTTTTAAGGCAGAAACATAGTACTTGTAAATTCAGGGAATACTTTAATCAGGTTTCTGGTAAATTAAGGTGATAGTTTAATCAGGTTTCTGGTAAACTCAGGAGATAATATTATCAGGTTTCAAGTAAATTCAGGGGATAGCTGTCTTGGGTTTCAAGTAAATTCAGGGGATTGTTTACTCATGTTTCTGGTAAATTAAGGTGATAGTTTACTCAGGTTTCTGGTAAACTCAGGAGATAGTATTATCGAGTTTCTAGTAAATTCAGGGGATAGTTGTTTTGGGTTTCAAGTAAATTCAGGGGATTGTTTACTCATGTTTCTGGTAAATTAAGGTGATAGTTTAATCAGGTTTCTGGTAAACTCAGGAGATAGTATTATCAGGTTTCAAGTAAATTCAGGAGGTAGCTGTCTTGGGTTTCAAGTAAATTCAGGGGATTGTTTACTCATGTTTCTGGTTAATTCAGGGGATACCTTAATCAGGTTTCTGGTAAATTCAGGGGATAGTATTATCGAGTTTCTAGTAAATTCAGGGGATAGTTGTTTTGGGTTTCAACTAAATTCAGGGGATTGTTTACTCATGTTTCTGGTAAATTCAGGGGATTGTTTACTCAGGTTTCTGGTAAATTCAGGGGATAACTTAATCAGGTTTCTAGTAAATTCAGGGGATAGTTTACTCGGAGTAAATTCTGGGGATAGTTTACTCGGGTTTCTATTTAACTATATATTCAGGAGATGGTGTACTGATTCTATGGTATACATGTAGTTAAGTGATGCTTCTTGTCTTCTCAGTTACATGGTAATGTTAATTGAGAGGAGGGGTTCGTGTATACTCAGGTTTTACTGTACATGATTATCAGCATGCTTTTACAATTACTACCACCATGAACATTGTCAAAACATATTTACAGATTGAGGGGAACTTAATAATCATAGAACATACTGCGAGATTTTCCTTTGCCAACAGCCCTGGAGAAGACGCTACGTCGGGTGCTATTGGGGGTTTCAGGGATGGTTAGAGTATCTGACGTACCGGCCATCATCAGAGAATCGAGGCTCGTCAGTGAATCACTATATGAAGAGGAATACGTCCGATGACTGTATGGCGTGACAGCAACCAAACTACGGAAATACTTCTCCTGTTCTATACTAGACCCTGATGTAGGTTCACCACTGGTTGGAGCTGAAACCCAAACATTTTTCAAATGAGGTGAGAAACACATAAAAAAAAGTTGGTTTTATTCATTTTTTTTTTTTACTTTAAGCACATTAATAGCTACAAAAAAGAAAAAAAGTTTTTCATGAAAATATGTCAGTCGAATGGATATCTCGCATATTTATTTATATCCAATTATGGCTATGCCATTGTGTGCTTGTCAGGCATAAATTGTCAATAGGCACATATGACTAGATGATTTTGTTAAACATGAGGAAGCCATGTTCTATGAATTTTGTTAGACTGGTATATTTGTGAAGTTTCGTTGAGTACAGCCATGAACATGTGACTCATTTAATGAGGGAAAAAAGTTCCCTTGCTCAACGAAACATCACGAACATACATGTCAAACAAAATTCGTGCAACATGACTTCACCGTGCTTAACATAATCATCCAGTCGAATGCCCCTATAAACGACATGGGCAGTTGATTGAACTGTTTCAGAAACATGCTGTCCCTTCCATACAAAGCAAAGAAAGCATGAAGAGCTTGGAACTTACTACAATTTATAGCTAGAAACCAACATACAAGATATTAATGCTTAATTTATCAACTAAACATATAAATTTGAATTATTAATTGGGTTTTTTTTTATCAGGGTTAAGGTTTTTTCACGATGTGTATTCCAACAATACTTGAAACTAGTAGAACCAAGATATAAAGCGTTTATATAATGTTGGCAAGTCTATTTTCCTCCAGTGCTTAATAAAGAAAGAACTGGTACCTTAAGCCATAGGGTTTGTTTGTTTGTTTGATTGATTGGTGTTTAACATCGTACTTAAGGGTATTTCACTTATATGACAACGGACACAAATAAAGAACATCACAAACAAATCTGCTTCCCGTTTATACCCTTTAGCTCTAGGGACACCAGGGCAACGGAAAGCAACCTCTTTTCTCGCCTCTTACGATTGACCGAGGGAGTATTCTGCAGGGTCATGGCCCACCCGCTTCCTCACGGGGCTTAAGCCATAGGGAAAAATAAAACGAATGGAGTATCAAAGAGTACCATAATTAAACATAAATTCCAGGTAAAATGTTAAACGTTAAAGCTATAAATGTTGAAAATATGTGTGAGAATAAAACTTACTTGTAGCAGTTTGGTTTTTGATCATACCCATCAAGCCCCTGCTGTGGAAACCACTGGCTCGTAATAACAAGGCTTTCGTCCGCGGGTGTCTCCATGTAACAACAGGAAATCTATACAGCAACAGAAATTAAATCTAAAATACTCTTTTTAACTTTCTTGTTTTATTTGTCTTCTGCTATTAAACTTATGATTTGAAAATAATTTTTAATGGCAAATGCAAGAAATGAATTTTATAGCACAGAACAAAATGATTAAGCACTGATTAACAATATTTCACTTGTATGGCCCCTGTGCATATAAACAGACAATGGCACACTATTAACACAACTATAAAATGTGATATATTTTATCTGTTGGAAACTCAATCTCTTTCTAATGCTAAGTTAAGACAATGTGGCAAAGCTCCGGAATGAATTACCCTTAGCCTAAGATTGATTGATGGATTTATTGAAAAGAAATGACAAGAAAAAGTACTGAATAAATCCTTCAGCCGTAATTCAAAATTCACACAGACCATATCCCCATCAGCTCAGATTTAATATAAATACTATCTGATGGGAATATTCAGAACTAAATAATGCGATAGTAAGCCTGTATCAACCCGTTAACTATTAAAGTTAAACAGGAACCCAACAAACTTCACAGTTTCACAGAGAGGACTTTGATTTTTGATCAGATTGTTGGAATCTATTAATAAATGTTTCCAAACAGCATCTTGTCTAATGCAATAGACACTTTAAACATAAAGTAAGCTACAACAATGTGCTCCACTATGAGGAGTTCCGATGTTCTATTTGATTCTTACCTACATTGGCGGTTACACCTGGAGAATTTCCGTATATTATCATCCGTCACATTCTGAGGGACTACTAATAATGCTGGATAACTGGAGAAAAACAGAGAAAGAGACAATTGTACCATAAAAACTGCTCCAAGCTAAATTTTGGTTATAATATGATGGCCATACTAGCCACACTTTAATACACACCACAAATAACGCTTTGTTGTTAGAAAACGGTGCTCCTTCAGTGAAAATGGAACACAGAATAACTTTGATTACAGGCACGGAAATTATGGTCAGTGATCATGGATTGAAAATTAGATACTTTTATATGTTAAATAAGAATACCTGATCAAATTTACAGCACGCTTTCAAAATATTTCCTCTTTATAAACGCTATCCTCGCCTCTTCATTTCGGAGTATTCCCCCAGCAATTACAAGGTGGATATTTTAAGTTCATGACCACCCAAGGAAAGATGAAATCCTACCTTCTTGAGACAGCAAAGTTGGCGTTGACCACAGATATTCTAAACGGATCATTCCTGGATCTTGAGCTATTTGTTGGCAGACATCCCAAATCTAATCTCTCGTAATCTTTGTATCCAGGCCGTTCCATTAACTTCTCAAGGTTCTTAGGGTCGGCTGTTAGAGTTGAACTGAACTCTGATTCGTCTATAGCTGAGAACGAATTTATTTGATAAACGACATTAAATAAAGTAGGGATATATGAATACTTTCATTTATTTGGCTTGTGTGTTTACCTGGTTTGTTTATTTCTTTTTCAATTTTCTTGGAGAAACTTCAACATTGAATACCAATCACTTGGAAGTAAAAATTAAAATTTTTGATTATTTAGTGATACTCATTTACAAGTATAGGTGCTAGAAAGCCGATCAAGACAACGTCGCTATGTTCCCGCTTACTTGAGAAGTCATCTTCAAAAAATTCACTCCTTGGTCTGTCTGTTTCACTGTCTGAATTCCTCGGTGAAGCGGTTTTTCTCATCATGGGTGGAGTAGGCAACACATACTTATCTTTCCTTGCCGACTGTTTAGATGACTTTATTCCGGCTTTTCTGGCGGTTTTAATTATGGTTTTCTTTGCAAATTGCCTAAAAAATTACAAAAATATGTATAGCATTACTATCTTTACAATAAAAGAAAAGAAAGATTAGGTAAATACAATTCTCAGTAACTAAAAACACCAATTTTAAATCTTAAATTTTGTTGTCTTATATAAATGTTTTATTGAGGTTTTTTTTTTGAGGTTTTTATTTTCAAACAAAATGATCTCCTGTTTGTAGGACATATATAAGTTTTTTACTGCAGTGTACATAAATTAAGAATTGATATGATGGAAATACATATATGCAACCATAACACTGATTTAAAGAAATAAAACAACAAAAATTTCACTTATTCCATACTTTAAGCTGGCATTTTTCTCTTTCTGTTTAAGATGAGGTGCTGGTTGTAAGATAGTTTGTAAAGAGAAAGCAAATGTCTCTAGCACAGTAGGAGGATTCCGAACTCGATTCACCAACTTCCTGAATGTCTCCACGTTATCGGACACCACTTCTTCATCGAAAAATACTTTAATTAACTAAAACAAAAACAAAATTAGTATAAGCTGTATAATGATTAAACATGTTACTTTAAAACAATAGGTATGGTTATTTTAAATTCACTTTATTCTTGACAAAATCTGAGCAAGATAATTTTACACTATGGATGGATAAGGGCCCAGGGCTCATATTCATAAAGCTCTAAAGTATTTCTTGCAGTTATGAAGTATTTATCAAAATTTCAGCCTTTTATTTTCTTTTGAAAAATGGTAAAATGTGGAAATAATACATTTCAATTTTTAAAATGTGACATAATCTATAAATTAACACCATGAAAATTGAAGAAATTTAGTGTTTATCTATTTAAAGTGATGTTAGAAAATTGGCTAAGATTTTCTTAACTTTAAGAAATATTAAAGTAGCTTTATGAATACTGGCCCGAAATTTCTGTATAGGCACCATTAATTTCAAGGATGTATATCAATGAACTATTGAAATTTCATATCAAACATATTAAATTGTAGGTCATGTGTCATCCATAGATTTGTTACATTTAGCTTGTTTGATTAGGGTTTAACACTGTACATCTTATTTCACTTACATGATAGCGTGTAGGTCAATAGATGTCTGATACAACCCTTAACACCACTGGCAACACACACTGACAAGACAAGTCGCAATACAAGGACGTCAAGAACAGATTGGCTTCATGTGGCCACTTAGTTTTGATTGATTGATTAGTGTTTTACGCCATTCTTAAGAATATTTCAATTATATGTTGGCAGTGTATTCCAACAATAGTTGAAACTGTCACAACCAAGATGTGAAGCATTTCCATAATGTTGGAAAGTTAATTTTAGTCCAGTGCTTAGTAAAGACAGCATTGCTACTCTTCAAACTAACTGCCCTCAGCCAAAGGGCCCCTTACTTTTAAGAGCAACAGGAAGCCTCCCGTTAACCCTCAGCTGTTTTCCATAAAAACATATGTGCCAAAAATGGACATAACTACAACACTTTAATAAAAAAGGTATATTTTCACAGAGGTAGGGTTGGTACTAACCTGGAAGATATTGGATCTGAGTTGTACTCCATCCTGTAACCTCTGGTTGAGGTATGGTAAATACTGACCACTGATTCTCTTCTCCTTGGTTAGTGTGGACACAGGGAAGCTACGGATCACTATCTGCTCACAGGCTGATAACATAATACATTATCAATTAGATGAAAGTCAAATTGATTCTTTTCTGTTAGTTGGATTGTTGTCAAGATAATTTCATTTGAGATGGCAAAAGCGATTTTTTGATTGATTGTCCATGTGCTGCATTACAGCAGCAAAAGCCATTTCAACAGTTACCAGATAGACAATCAAAATACCTGCGATTATGGCTCAGTGTTTAGCCAGTCTGCTTACTAAAGCTACCACAATCTACAATCAACGTTTCTTCTTGGGTTTTACACTGTATTTATACAAGGAACAATGTGTTTGTTTGTTTGATTGGTATTTAACGTCGTACTCAAGGATATTTCACTTATATGACGACGGATTGTCCACTTCACACTGTACACTGTCTTATTACGGTGGAAAACCGGGAGGAAACCTCGTATCCAAACACCACGATTGCCGGAGCCCCAACATGTGACTCGCTCATATACCTGATCGTCAAAAGGCGGACTTAAACCCGTGAACAGTAAATCGAAGCGTGTTCGGTTCAGGAACTGCACTCGCTACCACTGAGCCACAGAGGAACAATGTGAGATGGACAATCCATCGTCATATAAGTGAAATACCCTTTCCTATCATGTTAACCCCAATCAATCAAACATACAAAAGAAAATGTTAATTGATTTTTTAACTACAGCTGACAGCATGAATATTCGTGTAATGTTAGCCAAGGTTCCATTATGGCGCATACCTAGAGGATCACAGGGAATGCCTTTGAAGACTATTCTGTATTTGGTTAGGAAAATAGCCCCCTCAGCAGGTAAAAGGGCTGGTCCACCCATGTTACCCCCAGTACCCTCTTCTCGCCCATCTGCAACCAGGTACGCCCGCAGTCCTTCCATGAGAATGTCCTCTCCAGGTAAGAGGATTGGAGTAAGGATTTTGGGCTGAAATAGAAAGTTTGAGTTATATATAACTTGATTAAGCACACTTTATGTCAATGAATATATATATTTACGAAAGAATTAAATTAATTGGGTGCCTGGATGGTATTATTAAAAAATCACATAACCCAAATTAATAAGAGACTTTTGCCTTTATATGTGTGGATCATTTTTAGTTCTGTTCTTCTTGATACAATAATAGGTTTACTTGAGAGAGATTTCCAAACTTTAGGTACATCTATTAGATATATATATATATGACAACTATGATATCAAACAAAAACTAATTAATTTGTATTAACAAAGTATTAGGTTGATACAGCTTCAACGCACCTGCAAAGAGATAAGACTGGACACGCAAACGTAAGGGCATCACAAACCTCCCTGCCACCCTAAGTTTCACATACAGAAAACAATTTCATGAACGTATAATAAACATAAGAGGGGTACCTTTTGTATTGGAGGCAATCTTTTACTCTCTTTGAAGACACCTTCTAAAGTCTCTATATGCATAGTTACAACACCTGTCATAGAGAAAGCAGAAAGACAAAAAATGAAAATCATAAAAATGTAACGGAGATTACAAAAGATAATGGACAGAACAGAGTTTTTCAATAGCACAGTATATGAAACATTTGAAACGGACATTTTTTTATTATCACAAGACCCTAACTGAAACAAAGAGATGTTTGGTAGATGTACATGTATGTACATGTACCTACATGTCAGTTTGGAGAGAAATGAACAACAGAAAGTTATTTGCAATACGGGGGTTTCCAGTTATGACGTTACGATTGTTTGTTTGTTTGATTGGTGTTTAACGTCGTACTCAAGATGACGTGACGACAACAGAGTGACATCCCTTTGCGAAATAACGTTATTGGTTGTACGGAAAGAGACAGCCAATCCACGATTTTTAACCTGGGCGGTATAGGGAATATTGCAAATTAACTGGTAAACTGTAATGAAACCACATGAATTTCCTTTCTCCATGCCAAAAAATATAATTCTTTGCAAAAGTTACAATTTTAAAGTTAAAATATCCTGAAAATCAACATTCTGTAATGTTAAAGCATAGGCAGCCTGCCCTCCCATGCCATAAAGTGTCAACGTCATTTCGCAAAGGGACATCACTCTGTTGTTGTAACGTCATAACTCAAAACCTCCGTATTGACGTTACATCTATGAAGAAGCCAAAAGACATTTCCAAACCTGGTATCATTTGTCGGAGTGCTTTTAGATGGTCCGTTGTTACACCACTCTCGTTACAAACTTTGTCCACAAAGCGGTTAACAAACTTGATCACATTGGAGCCTACTTCTGATGTCTCCACTTCATCAAATCCACTCTCAGCATCTGCACTGTCACTCTCGGCAATACTACACAACAAACATGGACAATCATCTAATCACTACTATGTTTGTAAGGTCAAATGAATCAATAATAAGATATAAACTGACAATTATGACTGGTTCGTTCGTTTCACAAAGTGATCTTAGGTTAGGTTCAATGAAATTGTCATGACAAGTCACAACACTATGTCTTCAGTACTGGTACTCATGGTTATTACCACAACAGTAGGGATACTCGTGGGTATAGAGCAAAATTGTTTTAACTCCAAAATCGCTAAAATCAAGTTTTTACTGCCTTTAAAACACTGGGGATCTATTCTTTATTTTAAGTTGCTGTAAATTCAAAAAATAGAATTGGTAGTTGGTTTTCGCAAAGCAAAATTGTTGTAACTCCTTTTAAATCCATGACCATTGCGAACAAATTTGTGGTATGTCCCACTATTTTATCGTAATTATGGCAAGTCCAATTTTGATCCCAGGATTTGCTATGTTATGAAGAAACAATAATAGCACGGCTTTGCCAAAAAACTGATTTCACAAGAAGATCCAAAAACTTTGAAGCAACATATCTCAAAATGAGGATTTTAGAGTTACAACATTTTTGCTCTATACCCAGGTACTGTCCTTATAAAGGATTTGCTGGATCCCTTGGTCGATTTTGCAAACACCCGTTTTCTTACACAGAAAAATATTTCCCGGTATCATATGTATGTACATATTTTTAGAAAGCTTGAATACTCAGAATGGCCACACATGTGAATGTGGGGAAAATTCAATTATAACTTCTTGAAATATTGCAAAATGAGTAAATGTCAAAAGAACAAAAATAGACTGCATTTTTCATGGTTTATTTCTCCAAGTGCAATAACGATAACACTCAATAAATGAGGCATGGTTTACTAGATCCATTGAGCTTTTGTAGTTTTTACCATAAATAATTTCCTAGAAATACGCCTTGAAAAATGTAGAGTCTGCTTAAAACTGAAGTGCCAGAAATAGGCAAGTAAAGTTTTGCAACCTTATTACATGATCAAGGAAAAACTAAATCACAGGCTCCAATTTAACTGTTTTTAATTAGAATTTTGAAATATTTTTTTACCCACATATAGTGTGAATACCTAACTTTTAATCCAAGCAATAAAAAAAAATTGGTTCATTTTAGGCCTAAGAAGTCAAGCAAGACCGTAACACTGACTATAGCAGAGTAATATACCAAAGAGCTTTCAATCTAGCCATGTTAACTCATAATTGACTGTTGTTACTACACATATCTAGAGCTTACCTGGCTGTGATATTACTGTTACTATTGCTCTCCAGGTCATATCCCATGGCTGACTTGTGTTTACTGGTGTCTAACGGAACACGGAGATACACCATCTGATTAGCGTAGTGTATGGCCTGACAGAACACCGTCGATTCCTCATTGTTTATCATCACATCCTGCTGCTCTTTGGCAATCGTTGGCCATATTCGCATCTGAAAAAAGGAATTTAATCCCACATTTTAAATACACTATAACTGGAGATTTGCCTATCATTAAAATGGTTCATTCTATTTTCTGGATTGAGGTTTAATGCCTGGAAGGCATTTTTAGTCTTTGATATCACTTTGTTTGAAATATTGAAGTTCAGTGTCGCATTCAACAGAATAACTATGATATGCGTACTTGCATATTTTACTCTCTTACTTAATACAGATGGATATTGGAGATAGAGAAAAATGTCATAAAAACTACTTGTTTTCTTGTGTAATTTACTCATATATTAGGAATTCTCTTCAAGACTTGAGCCTGTACATCAGCAGTCAAATACACCATCCACTGGCATACTGGCCCCTTAGTACATCTGTGAATAGTGTTTAATTTAAGACTAATTACACCTTCCAAAAGCTAATATATATTCCATTGGTAAGGATTCTCCCCAGCAAAATTTAACCAAATCGTTTGAGTAAATAAATCACAAACTCCTGAGCTTTACCACACAATCATTTACCATATGAGTTTTGGGCCCACTTGCTGGAGCCTTTCTTAAGATAGTCAAGCTAACTTTTCATAGAATTAAATTTGCAGTAAATTTAAATTCTAAATTTAAATTTTTTTTTTAAATTCTAAATTTAAATTTTTTAAAATTTTGATTTAGAGTTTAAATCTTTCAAATTTTAATTTAAAGCTTAAATTTTTAAACTTTTAAATTAAGTTTTTAATCAATAATAAAAAATAATTTCCCTGGTATGTGGGCCGAAAGCTCTTATTGTACATTATTCCATAGAGTAGCTATTTTTCATTTAATACAACCCATGTAGGAGTGTTAAACAAAACATTCTTGAAATACTAACCTGTTCAGCAGCTATTTCCAGAGCAGTTATCTCCTTTGGTTTATAGTTATTAGTTCTCCGGTTTGATTCTGATCCTATCACAGATGATGGTCGACTTGAACTCGATGATAAATCAATTCCCTGAAACAACATCAGCTTTTTGGAAAATCAAATAAATTTACATAGACATACCTGTGTATAGGGCTTTTGTTTTAAAAACATTAAAATTTGTTCAAGAAATGGATTAGAATACAGGAATATCCCAGTCACTTTGTCAGTAGGGAAGACCGTAGCAGCTGTGTGTAATCATAAAAATGTGATCAATGATGATTTTCATTTTAGGTACTTTGTTTAAATCACTATGTATTTTAATTTGAGGTCTACAAGATGGTTATTAAGTCTTATCATATTACTCATAGCAGCTTAGGAAACACATCACTGGCTATATACAACAACAGGACTACTACGTCTACTAGTATCACAAGACGCAAAACAAAGGTGCCAAACATGTCCGTTTAATGTTTCCCATTAGCTCACAGAGCAACAGCAACTAGAGTAACAGGAAGTTGCAGGATCACAACTGGACATTTTTATCTTATTTCACAAAATCATTCTCGTACTTGGTAATTCTAATAGAAGGGCCATTGCTAGTTTGACAACCCTTTAAGTAAAGTTCAATAAGCAGGTGTTTCCTTTAAAAGGTAATTAAGTCTCTATAGTCATGAATTAGTAAGCGGTTTGTGTGATTGTGGTTTAATGCCATACTTCACTCCGTAGCCGTACTGGATTGTGCGGTCTTACATGAAGGTTACTAGAGATCAAATGCTTTTCACCAACATGGCATCTGTCACATGTGGGAGACTTTGCCATTATAACTCGCCAAAGGTCGGTGGTTTACT